>JAAXOA010002139.1:0-13903 GCA_036561885.1 Salina celebensis | reverse complement strand
GTCGGTAATATCATAACTGCATATGTTGCTACGGGCAGGGAGCTTCAATTGGAAAAATTTGTCAAGGACAAAGTTAAAGTCGAAAAGAATGTTAGAGGAGCGGTACACACTGTAAATGATCTCTACCGCCTTGAAGACCAAATCCCACACTCATGCATTGATGAAATAATGAACTTATAATAAGGATAAAAGCTTGAAGGTTTCTTTTTATATCAACGTAAGAACAATACGGGTTCTTACGATTTGACTATGGATAACCGCAAGCAGAATTATTCTTTTATACCGGCTTCGTTTGAAGAATCGGAATTGGCATTAATATCTGTTCATAAAGGAGGCCCAACTATCACAATATATGGACTAGGTTCACCACAACTTGAAGATGAAGTAATTTGTAACCTTCTAGGGTTACATATGAAATCAATTCTGAAAGGATTGCATTTGGACAACAACTCACCAGAGAAAAATTAGAAGACTATAGTAATGCTAAAAAACCATGAAACATACAACAGCCTATAATATACGATGGGTGTTTTGCGCGCATTAGAAGAAATATCAGGACTAAAGTTTCCAAAAGGCACAAGTATAGAAGATTACAGATTCGGAATTCCCGAAACACTCATGTGATTACTTATTTCTATTACCATATGCGGATTTCAAATTGAATAGCATTGCAGACGCTATGCTAAAGCTTATATCAAGCAAAGTTCAACTCAAGCCTGATGACACAAGTGTCATAGGCGAGCAACACTACATACGAATAATGACAGAAAGAACGTGTTAAATACGTAATCGGATGTCGCGAAATATCGTTGAGGAGGAAGGACAAAATTATTTCGGTAAACCAATGGACTCTTGATACGTTTATTGGACCGATAGGACTGAAATACAAACGGCCCTTAAGTTGTCCGACGCCCTATGGATTCTGAATCCAGATAAAAAAATGAGTCCGGAAGCCATTTGTACAATTTCCAAAATATCATCTGCTATTTATTTATTTCAGGAACCACACGTTACCAACGGAATGTGAGGAAGTCTCATGGTACGACAGTTTGATACACGATAAAGTGTTATCTTGTAACATAAAAGCAACCATTAAAGTAAACACTTGATGCAGAGCTCAACTGCAACCTGTTACATTGCCGTTTTCGTTTTATATCCAATTAATCCCAAACCCAAGTTGGTCACTGTTTGATTTGGTCACAGGGTTAACTGGTCCCANGCAACCTGTTACATTGCCGTTTTCGTTTTATATCCAATTAATCCCAAACCCAAGTTGGTCACTGTTTGATTTGGTCACAGGGTTAACTGGTCCCATTTTGAGGTCAGTTATCTACATTCTACGTGTCAGAGAAGTATATGCAATTTAAAGTATTGCAGGCGGGACCGCGTATATAATGTCCACAGGTCAGAGATCAAAACGAGTGTGATATTGGAACTTCCCATGGTCGAAAACGCCACCCTGATCGAATTTGGACGAGATTCGAGCGATGGAGCTTTAACACCCAATGGCTACCCCAGGTCGCTGGAAAATCATGTTTAGTTACAACATTTCAAGTGAACGAAAGGAAAAGAAAATTAAAATGATGTCATTCACATAGTAAGGCGGCCAAATGTACTTGTCTATATGTATTTTGGCAGTCCCGTTCAAGTCAGTGTTTTAGCGAATCAGTACTCTATTTAGTTCAATGAATTTAATACCCTTTGCAATTTGCAATAGAGTCAAATTATGTTAAATGTAATCTACCTCGATTTTAACGTTTAAAACAATTTAATTGGTCGGACTTGGTTTTAATAGCGTTGTCAACTAGTAAAGGCATTTTGCCAACCGAATACTTGTGGTATCATTAGTACATACCTGACGATAAAAACTTCCTACATCTTTCATCGATCATTGCATCGCCGAGTAGCCAAGTACCTCCACAGTCAGGTCTTCTACAATTGATTTTGTCTGAGCGGATTTTTGAGATTGAAGTTTATTTTACTCGTATAAATGTCAATTTCTTAATTTTTATCCAGACGATCATGCAAAACACCCAGAACCTCAAACAGTCACATTTTAATGATAGCTTTGTAGAAATCGTTTGCGAAGAATTCCATCTCTTTCAGAATAATTCCTTTCGGAAGCTATAAAAATGTTTTTATTGCGTTGTGAAACAGATTCAGGCGTCTTAACAATAAATAATGAAAACTTTTATCATTTATGTTAATAGATTGTTCTTCTCAAGATCAATTTCCCTTAGTTAATTTAAAAAGTATATCTACATTGATTGTTTTTCCGAACACTTTACCTATTAATTATTTCACTTCAGTTACAAGTTCGCAATACCTAAAAGTCAGTTGCTTAGAAAATGGAATTGTAGTATGCAGCAGTAAATAAGGAAAATGTTTTCATTCTGTGCTGTCAAGAGATTACAGGATGCACCCAAAGCTAACGATTACTAAAATGCTAACTTCAGAAGAGTATTCATATTTACTCATGTTATAAGTTAGGATTTTTGTCTAATTAGAACATTTAAATAAGCACGTTGAAGCCTCTCCAAGTATGGGTTTTACCGTGACTAATTTCCAGGAGAGTTTTGCTTTTTGACTTTGGCGAACGCTTTCATCAACAAACAGGATCTGGGAGAAATTTCTACTCGAAACCCATCGAATTCGACAAAACCGCATAAAAACAAAACAATAAATTTTTCTGCATTCATTTCCGTGGATTAAAATGACCAGTTATATTCATCGAAGCCGTACATTAGTCAATGACAGAATATTCTCAACGAAACTTTTCAACTCGTATTTTAGACTGGTATCTGTGCTAAGTGCTTTAAACCACTTAAATACTAAAACCGTGCTTTCGATAACTGTTCACAATTTTAACAGTGTACACGATTTGGATTTAATCCGATTCTGGCACAAGGGTGAAAAATTAAAACCTTTCCACCATATGAGAAAAAGGAGCTGGTGGAATAACAATTAGTGATGATTTCGCAACTAAAATATTTTTCCTAATCATTTCAGTATATTTTCAAGTCGATTAAAAAATATTTTTGAATGGGCATTCAAGCCTCTTTTAGTCTGATTTCTAAAGATAATCCCTAACAAAACCTTCGCAAAGTTATGCAGGCAATTTCCCCTATTGATTGTAGTGTTGGATAGATAGTCTTCGTTTACAAAACCATAATCAATGTCTTTGAATAATACATGAAATTCGCTTGTCTGGAATGCTACTACACTTGCAAGAAAGCGTATAGGTTAAGGCGGCATCATTAACGAGTTCATCGCATGAAAATCATCAATACCACCGGCAATCGCGGCGTTTATGTGAAAACTTCAAAGAATTTTCCGTTAATGGTCTATTTAGCTTCAGTGGATTTATTGCGCAATGTATCTAGCAAAATGTTAAATTTAAAAAAAACCATTAAAGCTAAATATACACACTTTAAACCACATTGATGTATGTGTTTCAAATTTAATTAGTGGTTTGGAGTACCAATTCAACCCAACGATTGTACACTTCAGCATATATGCGAAAAATAAATACTCTCTTATATTGTGCCACAGAGAAACAGGATTTTCGTGCAGATAATCTAATGAAACAACAACAGAATGACGAGGTTACTTGTGGAATTTTAGCAATTCAGACGGACACTTCCTTACATAATCATTCCCAGAAAGCACCAGTTTGGATTAGTCAAGATAAAGATATAGAATACTTGCGATTCCTTCATTCCTGCTGATACAGGTGCTTATTTACATTACATTCTCGATGAGAACTCACAACGACTGCGAAATATGATTTATATTTTAGACCAGCGGGTAGACTTTGCTGACAAAGCGAATGCGTGGAACAAAGTCTTTTCCGAATTCCACAATATTGAGAATACTTTATCGGACGACGAGTGGCAAGAGTTTGGTGTATAAGAAAATAGGAGATACAATACTAAGTGCCGTGGTGTCTCACCTGATACAAAAAGGTGATCTTGTGCATAAGTCATGTTATGTCTATAGGATATACTTAGCGTTACTAAATCAGACATTTAAGTTCAACTGATATCGCCTAAGTGTATGTACACAACAATTTTAAGTGTAGGTAAGACTGTAGGGACGTAAATGAACGGATACAACGTGTCCCAAGGTCTCGCATTACTATCTTCCAGATTTTTCACGACCAATTTAAGAAGGTAATAAGAAGGCTCACATGGCCACGAAAGATGACCAAATAGTGCAAGAGTCGAGGAAGGAGTCATCAACTACACCATGCAAGATTGTAAACTGTCTTCTTAATGAAGTTTTACCTGCGTAGTCTATCTTCTCATGTTATTTCGATTTGAAGTGTAGGAGCCTTCATTCAAAAGAGATTAGCAAAATGTACACCGTTATGGCTATTTAAACACAAATTCCAAAAGCTAAATATATACACTTTCATCTACATGGAGTTCAGTGTATCAAACACTTAGATTGGTAGTCCTAGGCTTCTACATCTTTGTTCCCAGCGTCTAGGCAACCAAAAACTTTACAATATTTTTGGCATTACTTACCTTCAAAAAAACTTAACTGTGATCGTAACTTGGATTCAGTATGTGTAATTAGTAATTATTTATTCGTTACTACACCCTTCATCGATTATAGCTTTGCACTATCTAGTTAACGGTAAAGTGCTCATCAACTTAATGTTGTTTGCGATATTTCTTCAAAATTAGGCTTATTTCACGTGTAGCTGATAATGACATGACAATCCCTCATATTTAAATCAGGAAACCATTAAGGACAACATCAACGAGTACATCGCATTAAAATAATCAACACCGCTGTCAATCAGAGCGGTTACGCAATTTAAAGCTAAACATAAACACCGCATTAATGTAAGTAACACGTAAATTGGTGGTCTGGAATACGAACTCAACCCAACGATTGGACTCTTCAGCGTATTTCCAAAAAATAAATACTCCATTGGCTAATGGCTACGAAAGATCAACTAAATAGCGCAAATCTGAATGAAGCATTACCGCGTTATCGTCTATTTATGTATCTTCTCTAGTTATTTTGACTTGAAGCGTAGGAGTCTTCATCCAAACCTGGAGTGAAACCTAATATGACTTACGTAGAATATAGATTAGCCATCTGTACACCGTTATCGCGATTCAAAAACAAATTCAAAGCTAAATATATCCACTTTCACCTACATTGATTTTAGTGTTTCAAACAGTTACATTGGTAGACCTAGGCTTTCTTATATAGTTAAAGCGTCTAGCCAAACGAAATTCTTTTAACATAATTAATAATTGCCATGACATACCTGCAAATAAAACTTAATTGTAACTCGGACGTTGCTAGTAGTAGTCGATAGTTGCTACCGTTTACAATTGAAACCACCCATGTTACCAGGACGTGGCCAAAATTTTTGTATAACCTGGTTTTCTCAATTTTTTCCTTCAAGTTTTTGAAATAGCTTACACGCCGCATTTTTATCTTCACATTACATTTTATTGAATGGCTAATATTATAAATGTAAACTGTTTAACCATTAACCTAATCAAGTAACTAAATTTGTAGCTACTCCGGAGCCAAAATCATGTAAAATTTTCAATTACACATTAATATTAACCCCTTTCGCCGCCATTCTTCCAAATTTGAAACTGTCAATTGAATTGTGATTAACTTAGTCATTACAATTAAAAAAAAGTAACCGTTGGTGGAGCTTGTTTGTAACATACGAGTAACAAAAATGTGGTGATGATGACAAAGCAGTTGTCAAATTGCATATGCAAAATGCAACTTATTTGGAAGCGTGTAAAAGCTAACTAGCTTAACTTATGGTGATTTTCTTGTCTTGTTTTCTTTCTGTGCATTTATTCCCCAATTTATGGAGTCCACTGATCCTGTGTGAATATAAAGAAAACCATAGCTAGAGTTCTTTAAACAATGAAGTTTTGGATTTCAGTTTAAGTTTTTCTCAGTTACCGGCTTAAATCATAATTAGGATGCATAATGGTATCTGAAGCGAGGAAGTATCACATGGAAAACCAAGGGGCTGTTCAACTTCACGGTTCCGACATAAAATGGGTTTGACTATGGAATGGACTATGTATTGGTTAAAGTACGGTGGTTCTAATTGCGGAAATTTGTGTTAGTGTCGATTCCTGCGGAGTTACTGTTGCCAATGTCAGCGTTTAACGCAAATATTGTGTCCGATGACCAGGAAGTGGATCCAAATCTGACCAATTTACCCCATGGTAGACGAAAATTCATAACACTGAGACAAAATGTCGTGGCAAAAGAAAAGATACTTAAGGGTACACCGCCGTGAGAAATCATAGGAATAGTTGCCGACAGGATACAATACCACAAAACGGAAAGATCAAGTGGAGATTGTGGACGTGGCGTGGACTTCATAAGAGAGTGACATCACCGTCACAATATTAACGAACTATTTTTACGATATTATAACCACGAATGATAGCAGCAATTTATCATGCCACCAATTACTGGGAGCGCTAAAAATGCTGCCCTCGTTCTGAGCTAACAGTATTGCCGTTGACAAGAGTTACAACTCAGTGCTCCAAATGAAGTTTTAAAAAATATTTAAATTTTGTGTTACTTATCTTCTGTGAAACATTAAATACTTTTTAAAGGATAATATCTGGCTGCAATACCGTATGTGCTAACAAAGTTCCAACCAACAGGCCAAAAAACTTGCTAGCTCTTGACAGGTCACATACCTTTGATGTGTTGTACTTTGCGATTGATGTGGAACGTAAGGAGCAGCAGACAGAGATCCTAACGAAAGCCCAACAATTAGAGAAGACGCTGCAGAAGATGGTTCGTTTGAATTCTCTAGAACAAATACGAGCTGTCAAAAATTACCAATTTCAAGTATACCGATTCGGTATTCGCATGTACAACGATGAAGAAGCGCAATCCGTTCGATGAATATTTCGCTCACTTCTTTGACTGCAATTGCGAAAAGTATCAGAAGATACTGGCTTTAGATTCTCTTAACAGAGAAATACTGTCGGCATCAAATCAACGTAGTCAACCAGTCATTACTGAATTGTAAAAACAGAAACCTTTAATACTTATGAATCCCAGAAAACACACCTGTTTATGAAGTGATTGAAATCACTATAACAATTATTATCACCGTTAGAAAAACACCGCAGATTGTGAAAGATTAGAACTCGATATACAATTTTAATCTTATATTTTTTCAACCAATTTCATTAATGCTTGACTTTGCACATTGTAGTAAAATACCTGCGTCATACTTGCAAACAAAATCTCAACAAATGTTTGGTGTAATGCTAAAACATTGCCGAGGATGACATCTTATCTCATCACAGCCTACAGCAGTGCATACAGAAGGATAATCATCTATGTTTTCTTAAGGGATTTCCAACACCTTCAACTGAAATGAGTTGAATTTCCGCCGCATGAGATCCTACAAAACATGCAAAAACTTGGCACAAGCCTGTCCATTTAAATGCTTCACAGCGGACCTATCAGCTCCAGTCATATATGAATTCGACGCCCACACGTTTGGAATTCTTCTAAAAGGTTGTAATATCACTGTCGATTGCCCAAACGTCACGTCGCATCACCATTTAGACAATAATGCAGGGATGTTCATGTTAACCGTGCATGCAGTTGTTCCCCCAACATCAGTAATTTTCCCGAACTACTAACCGCTACCTGGGCCTGTCACCAGTCACCACACTGTTAACAGGACAGATGTGTACCACATCATACCCTTGCCTTGGACAACCTCAATCGAGAATACTGTGTTCACACATTGCACAAGGATGCATCAGCCCTTTTGAACAACAATTGTCACGTTGATGGGCCCATGTTAAATCTATCAAACCCAACTTTGGCAGAATTCGACCTCCCCATTCACATTCACGCGAGCAGCTACGCAAGGCAGATAATCATTTTTTAGTATTAATCGTCATTTTCTTTGTATAGGCTTGAGGCGCGTGAAAGTGCAACTTTATTTACTTCACTAAAAAAGTTCGATCTGATGTGAGGACACCATTGTATGCTTACACTTAACCAGACAACGTAAAACATTATCTGTCGGTATTCCATTTATTAATAATGCTAATTTATATGCGATGAAATATGTAAACCTTCCGAGTATGTTTTGTACATTACTAAAGGCTATGAAGTATCGAGAACTACTCTGTCTTTTTTTTCTATCGCCAGTTTGCAACAAGATTGCAACCCGAACGTTGAGGTAACGTGTTGTGTTACATCGGCTCATAAGCCATGGATTCAAATACGGGCTACGAGGAATATAGCAGCGACCGAAATGTTGACTTTCGACTTCAATAGACAACTAGGGTTAAAAAGTAGATGGAATCGTGTGGTTAGTGTCTACTTATTACTTATATAAGTTATTTGCGAAGATCTAACTTTGTTACACCCGAAAGAGTTCCCCAACGTGGACCATAATCAGATGCACGACGTTCGCTCAATCTCGTACGTACATTGTAGGAAATTAAACCGGAGTTAACTGGTTATAAGCAAATCTACCAAATTTATGGTACTTCTACCTAAAATTCATCCTTTAATATATTTGGGTTGCGTCATTTGTCAATTTTATAATTCATCGTTGTTTCGGTTGATACCGTTTTGATACGTTTTCCCAAACACTTCATTTAGATTATTCAAAACATAGCTTAATTTTTATACTCTGTCACACCCTTAACGAGAAATCTTCTCACACCAATACAAGCCTACTTGGAAATAAAACTATCAAGTTACAGCAACTTCAAGCACTGCATAGATAATGTCAGAAACTATTGAAACCATTGAAGGTCAAAACGAAGCTGTAATTAACGCAGTGAAACCAAACGTGGCTCCAGGAATGCCGCAAAGGCACATCAACATATAGACTACCACCACATCCATCGGTAACTGCTTCAGTATTTTCCCTGGTACCACCTTCGGAACTTGGAGCTCACGCGTCATTTTCATCAAGCGACCTCACCAACCACCTGGGTACACTGATAGTTTCTCAACAAGTTTAATCGTTAATAGACAAACTTCGACTCGAGAACCATGTCAACAAAGGATGACACGGTAACAACCACAACTGATATAACTACTGAAGAACCGGCAGAAATTACTGATATAGATACCACCGAACCAGAAATTATGTGCATTAGTTGGAACAACTAAATGCATGGCAGAATCCACTGGTATAGAGTCCAGTGAACGAGAAAGTACACTTCCTGTAATATCCACTGACGTACACATTTCACTCATTGGATGTTTCAACAACCCACAAATTCCCTTTACTGAAACATCCACCGATTTAGAATTTACAATCGCTGGAACAACTGTTGAAACATCCGCCGACCCATAAACTTCAATCATTACAACGTCAACTGATCTCCAATATGCAGAGTAATATGCATATTAACGTAATGTACAAATGTGAGGAGCAACTTAATTATTTGGAAAGATTCTTAGATATTCGTACTGCAAAATTGGATTTGCCTTTTCAAGTAGAAGTTAAAGCTTACAGAGTCAATCTGAAGGGTATGAGTTAACTATTTGAAGTATCTTGATACTTTAACTCCAAAATCAGTCAGTTTGAGAACTACAGACCTGAAAACCTGGATATCCAAAGGTTCGGAAATTTTATTTTCGAAACACGGTTTTATTTCTACTGGCGGTGATTCATCACCTGTAAAATACGCAAACATTGATTCATTCATATACAAGGTTAACGAGGAACCGAAATACAAAGTTAGAACTGTGCAAAAATTCAACATCCACATTGATAGGAAAAAAACACAAAGTATACCTGAGAATTGCTCAACGTTCCAGCTAATAAATACAAACATATACGCTAACCAAATCTAAATCATACGCTTCAGGTCTTGCATACTTTCTTATTACGTTGTAATTTCCATTGGAAAGTCGAAAATCTGTATCATACGCTTACAGTTACGAGAATTTTCTTAATTACTCGTAGTTCCAACTGTTACTTGCAGCTAAAATTGAAATGAATAAACACCAGTTATCCATTACCTAAGATATATTGTTCGTAGCGGATAGTACTGAATTCGTAGTGACAGAAGATCTGCAAAACGAAAATATCAGACGCCGTTTGTATATACAAGACTTAAGGAAAAATCCATGGGAGGAAATGCCAGTGTTGAAGTAGGAAACTATAATAATGGTTACGTTTGAGATAACTAACGTTGACACAATTAGTCCATTTTGCGGATGTTCAGAATGTGATGACGGAACGTATGCAATAGCATGTTCCCCAACAATTTTGGAATATGGGGTGGATTTCGAGCATTTACTAAATGTACGGGATCCGATTGAGGCTTGATGTAATCTAACACGTCAGATTTTGGCAACTTCGTCATATGACAAAAAGTTATTGTTTATCAGCGAAGAGAAATACTTGGATGCGCTTTGGTAAGAGCATGAAAAGGAAATTTCGAAACAGAGGCTTGCCTGGTTCACCTTATTTAACTGACTGGTAATTTGCATACCTGTGTTACCTTATTGTATGAATCTGACTTATATATATACGTTTTCATATTTTGTGATTCGGTTAATTCGATTCGGGTTATGATTCGATTATGACGATCGGGTAAATTGTGTAGAACGACGAGCTCCGTGATGGCAATGCCCACGGTTTATTTAGAAAAATAACCAAAATGGTAATAAATGGGAGTTTTGGGTTTTTAAGGACAAAATTGGACAATAATGGGCATTAAGTTATCCCCTTGTTAAACTATACAACCGTCAACAGTATTTGGTGTTAACCTGCTACAAAATTTTAAGATACAATGTTGCCATTATTACTAAATAATATTGCAAATGAAGCTGTTTCAGGTCGTTTTCATCATATCAAGCCTCACGTAGTCGATTTGACGTCCAAAAGTGCGTTAAAATCGTTAATTTTTAATTAAAACCACTTCTCAATAAAAACCATGCCCACCTAGTTTAAAAACCCGGTTTTTAACGGGCTGGTCAAATAAAGAGTGGGTTAAGGTGCCATGACTGGACGAGCTCCAGTTACAGACTTGGATTGTTTGAATGTAAACCCGAACTAATACAATACAGTATAGGATGTACTGGATAATATCTTGTGTCATATGGATGGCTCTGACCCTGACCGCAAGTATATTGTTGTTGTAATGGATGGATCTCCGTATTGTCTTGCAGTCAAGTTTCTTCGAACGATCCTCATTTGCGGTGTTTGTAACGAAACCTTAAATGAGGATACATGGGAATCACACTCAAAATTACATCGTTAGCAGACCCATCGTTTTCTCGAAAGTACAAAAAAATGATATATGGCCTGGAGCAGGTCATATCGAAATCAACATGTTTCGGAACATACTCAACTTGTTTTGGGTACCTTCGATTCAACCCTTTGCCAAGATTCTCGGATACAAAACCGAAGCGGCCTTATTATACGCCAAGCGGAGATGGGATCACCATAAGAGTTACAATATGTTAATGTAGCTGGAAAGTATGGTTGATAGTATACTACAACGCAATCAAAAATGCTTTAAAATATTTTTGCATGGGTTTTAGAATTATTTACGCAGCTATTTATTACGAACTGTTTTACGTCTACGTTGGAGTGGCTGCTTCAAAAAAAAACAACACCAACGTTTGCTGACTTCTGTGCATGGGAGTGTCAACAAGCAGCAAATAATAAAACATTTAAGTTCGCTTCAGATTTTGTATTCAATACAATGCATGCGCTGCAACTGTACCGATCGGCCATACGCATGTGCAACGATGAGGCAGCACACGCTGCAACAGAAAGAATGTCGTCCGTTTTTTCATCACCAACAGTTCTAAGTACCAGAAACTTATTATCTTTGATATTTCTGGAATCTTCACAAGGCAGAATAAAACCTCACTAGGTGAGGGTTTTGATTTTTTCATGGAAACGGGAAACAAACTTTACAAATCCTTTCTAAGTAACGAAGCGTCACCTGCTTTTGAGTAAGATTCCTTAAATGTTAAATTCAATTGTTTACGTTTTTCAGTGCCATGACCTTTGTTATAAAATTGTAGGCGGCGGCTAAATGTGAGTCGATCAACCGGAAGCCTCGTGGAGGTACTTATACTTAGTTCTCGTATTTATTATTATAGATTGTTAACGAAGAAAATATGAACGCACCATGAAAAAATTAAGTTTGAATTTGTTATATGATTTTTAAGATCCGAGAATCCTCATCAAAGCGTCTTGGAATTCACATTGAAGAAGCCATTCAGCGTAAAATGAAATTCGCGAATGAATTTGTCTTAAGTTTATACTTTTAATTAGAATTTTTGTGCAAGGAGATTTCAGTTATTTTTTTCCAATCATTGATCAAAGAATATTTATGTCTGTGTTAGTAAACACTAAGCAAATATCAAAGCTAGTGCTAATCAAAAACCAATTTTACCTTGAATCATAATATTTCATTCCCAATTTGTATTAATTATTGTGATTTTAATTGGATACTTAAAGTATGCCTACAATCTGGCTCCAAAATCGGTTTGAAAAATATACACACTGACTGACTTTTCTTAACCAATTAGAAACATGGATATTCAGTGGTCCAGAAATTCCAGTTTTGAAAAATTCGATTGAATGAAATCGGAGAGGAGTAATCACAAGTGCAACAATTGATTAACAATGTTGATGCGGAACCATAATTCCAACTTACAACTGTGTACAAATTTGCCGTCTACATTGATAGCAAAAAACACAATGTACACCTGGTAATCATTCAACCTTCCATCTAATAAACGTATACGCTAACATAATATATATCATATACGCGTTTAGTTTCGAGAATTCTCGTTATTCATTCTAGTACAAATTGGAAACTCAATTGCAGCTAAAACCAAACTACTCATTGCGGAGATTATAGGGACCAAACTAGTTGGTCCGAAAACGAATCAAATGCTTGATTTTAGGAAGCCATACCTTACTAACGGAAACATTGATGCCCAACTGTATACATATGGACACATATGAAATTTATATGAAAATAAATAACGATTTCTTGGGGATCATCAGTAAAGAAACATTGTCCCTGCAATCATAGAAGCGTCGATTGGAGCATCAAAACTCATGGGCACTTCAAACGAGAATGCGAAGGTAGCACAAGTCCATGTGTCAAAAACTACCATGATGAAGACCACCACCTCGCTCGTTAGATCCACTCTATAATCAACTACTGAGACCCAAATTCGGTTGATTTTGAATCTTGCGTGTCATTCATGATGTGGAGAACAAACAAAGTAGTAAAACATACGTACTACACGTAAAAAAATACAACTGTCTAGCTGTCCTATTGACATGTAACTTCAACTTTGAAATACTGCAACATGCCTTCGAAGTGATTTCTAAACTGTCCGTAAACTTACTCGCTGACCAAATCATTTTTGTGGCTGCAAAACGAGCCAAAATAATTGCAATTGTTTCGAAACATTTATACAAAGTTAGCATTTGAGTTTAACGCAGGCCTCATACTTTTTGCGGCCACGTAATATTTTTCAACAGTTTGCTGCCGGTTTCTCTTGGACGCAAGACAAACCTAAGAATGTTGGAACATTTTTTAACTTCACCTTGCCACTGTTAATGTTTCACTGACCTGTTCACTGAGTTCAACTGACCCCAATTCCCACGATTCCCTACGAAACCTCAAGCAATATCTTGTACACCATTCCCGTACCTGATTTAAAGAACAATTCAACTTTCGATAATCTAACCTGTACAAGGGCCGACTACAACACGCTGACATCACTCATCGATTTACCTTACGCTCGTTGTCCTCGTGCCCTCGATTTTGTCGGAGATATCGAACACCGGTGTTGTGGATTGGCCACCAATTCACAAATAGACTCATTAGAAAAAGAAAACCAAGACCTCACC
>JAAXOA010002138.1:0-13906 GCA_036561885.1 Salina celebensis | reverse complement strand
GACTTATGACAGATATATCAGTGAAAGAATGCGCGATGCATTTTTCTCTTTCAAACGGCTGAGAACCATTTAGATATTTCACATTTTGTCTAAACGATAGCCACGTTTAGAGCACATTGAGAAATGTGATTGTTTCCGAGAGTCGGACTCCCCTTGTGCGTGACTATCATCATTTTGCGTCCTAACAAGTTAGGTAAACTGAAAGCTTATGCAATGACACGGTAAGTGAACATGGATCAGTTCTGAGAAAACTTGAAACTGTATACAATGTGCATACACAACAGGAAAAAAAAAAGATTTGTAGAATGGTACACACACTGGAAGGTAAACAATATGAAGCTAACAAGAGAAAGCGTAACAGTTTCAATTTTTACGTTGTTTTCAAGCTTCTCAGTTTCTTTTTCCTCTAAAATGGTTATGTAGTGCAACTGCAACTATCTAATTAGCTACTGAGTATTTTCTTTGAGCAGCTGGCAAGAAAATAACATTTTCCTCAAATATAGCTACTTAGAAGCTCACAGTTTCTATTATCTTTATTCAACCAATTTGAAATGTTCACCAGTGTGAACAGCTTTAACAATTTTCTTGGTTCACACGGTTTTTCTCTTGGCTATGAATCGTTAAAAAACTAGCGCTGACTTTTTTTCTGCAACGAAACAAGTTAATTTTTTGATCTGTCAAGATAACGAAAATGATTTGACGTTTGTTAACAAGACCTAGTGCATGTACAAGTAACACCAGTTTACATGCTATAAAAACCCAAACATTTTTTCTAACTTGCTGTAAAAATGGTTGGCCAAATGACTATGCTGTCTACTCTGGAAATGGAAATATTTTCACGCTTCAGTTACAACAATAAGAGAAAAAAAAACGCTCTCACAAGTTAAGTTTTGACAGTTGACAAAACACAACTATGTGTGAGGTAACAATACAATCCACTCCTTGATCAGCATTTTTTATGTTCTCCTAATAAGACAAGTTACATAAAACTGTTTCTCAGAATCGGGTCACATTTTTTGGGTATAGAAAGAGACAGTTTTGAAGAAAAAAAAACTGGTAGAGCCAGTTTATCTCAAAAGTGTTTGACAGTGTTTGCACTTATTGTCAGGGTGGCATGTTGCTTTTATCTGTCTAGATGTCTGGAGGAGCACCCTATAAAAATACGTTTTTACGGTCACACGCGTACATTTTTGATGATTGAAATGGATAGGGAAAACAAGAGCTCCTCCATGCCTGTCAAGCAGCCTTCAAAACAACACGGAGGACAAAATTGAAAAACTCTCTTTTGTTTTGCCTGGAAAATGTTTCCAAATTGTCTTGTTGAGTAAAGTCCACAGTCATTAGACACATCTGTCGCGGTAATTCTGATCATTAAGCTCACCAAAATCCCAGTAAGCACGTTTCATTCGCAATTACAAAAAATTTTCAAAAAAAGTAATAAAAAATCTTGAGCTGTTGTGTGGCACTAATGACACAAGATGAGCTTCATAAGGAAATCCTAATATCATTGAAAACTGCAGTTTAATTGAATTTTTTGAGGGACTTTCACAAGGAAAAAGTTTTGCAAAAAGTGAAAGTGTGTGTATTATTGTTAGCGTATTTTTTAAAGCTTCCTTTCTTACTAGTAAGTATAAAAACATGTTTTCTTTCTTGAGAACTAAATTGGTTTCAATAAAATGCAAGGTCAGAGTCGTAATATCTGGCAGACTTTTGCACACATTCCTTCCAGTTGGATGCTCATTTGAAAGAGAGAAAAAAAACAGCGCTTCAGGTATAACTTTTTTGTGCGGGCCATAAGAAAAGGGATTTCTAACGTAAAAAAAGGAAGGATTCAATTTTGAGATCGTTGGTGAAAAAAAGTGGAGATTTTAGTGGAAGTGATTGTGCTACCACTTGTTCACCGAGTAGGATTTCAAAAAAAGGACGGAGATGGGAAAAGAAAAAAAGGAAGCTTTACGAGTCATGTGGAATATAAGGGGAAAAAGTAGATGGAGCGGAAGGAAGCACTTAAGACGCTCAAGAGTTCATTCTTCTCGAGCTTCTTGCAGAGCTAGACAAGTTGGCAGACGGAGATTCTTCTTTTTTTATAGGGGAAAAAATGGATTAAGAATGTGCACCGAAAGAAAAAAAAGAAAGTTTTGTGGAGGAATGATGGTGCAGTAGAAGGAAAACAAAAAATGTGGTTAGAGAGATTTTTTTGCGGGGGAATTCTTTAAATGTTTTTATCAGAGGGGAGAGATGCATGTTTGTATGTGCAACGAAAAAACTGGTTCATCTGATTACAAAGGGAAAATTGGCAATTTTGAGAGATTGATTGAATTTCAAGTGTGGCCAAAAACTAAATAAGTTTGGATTTGGAATGGTTTTGCCTGAATACAAAAAGTTTGTGGGAGAAAGGGAAGGAAAAAGGGAGTTTTTTTCTTAATTTCTTCATTATGGTAAAAACCTCACTGGGATTTTTGTTATCATGCAGACCATGTGTGCAAAAAATGACCATAATAGAAACGACCCGTGAATGCTAATCATTTTCGCAGGGCGGTATAAATTTTGAGGTGAGGTCTTATCTCTGGACTTGCTAATGCACTGCTCGTGCAAATGCCTAATATGGGATACAAAATACATTAAGTTTTTTGTAGACTCAAGCTGTTTTAGGGAAATGCAAACATATTTGGAAAGGGAAATGCCACGTGGTGTTTATCAAAAGCTGTGTGCAGCCTGGTAATCTACGCAGTGGAAATGCAAACATATTTGGAAAGGGAAATGCCACGTGGTGTTTATCAAAAGCTGTATGCAGCCTGGTAATCTACGCAGTATTTTTTTCACCGCAAAATGATAATTACATGGTAGAAGTCAATGCATCTTGGGTTTCGGTAATCATACAGGAAGAAAAAAAGCGGAAGAGAATGTACAAAAGTCATTGATCAATCTGTTGCGCTTCTGCAATAAAAAAAATATGCTTAATGGGATGTATGATTGATATTAAAAGGTGTATTTATTGCATGCTTAGCTACGATTTTCTTAATCGGGTGATCATTAACTTTATACGCATATCTTTTTCAGAAAAGTAATTCTTGTCACGAACTGCTGACCCAACTGCTTTATCACCGTTGCTTTTCCAGTTATTCCTCATCGGCATTCAAAAACAATCCTTTTGTACTTGTTAGCATGTCAGTCATGTTAGATTTTCGACATGAAAATGCATGAGAAATTATTTAGTGTTAAAACAATGATGTTTTCATTTGGGTTTTTACAGAAAGCACCTTTGGCCGTGCCTAGTGAACCAGTACTGCCAGTTTTCTTTTTTCATCCATGGAGGCAGCTACTACATGAATGCTGGACGACTTTATCCTGGTCAGATATTGGCATCAGCCCAGAATCTTATTGTTGTCACTTTTAACTACAGACTTGGACCGCTAGGTAAGAATCATTTGAAATTCTAAGCTAGAATCAGTTTTGACACATACCTGTTGAAAAAATGAAATGGTGCACCAGAGTTTTCATAAATATTAGATTGTAGTGCCTATAAAGGTCACATGGGTGGAGAAGTTACAGATGTAACATTTTGTTCATTACGAGGAATACAAAATAAATATTAAATCTTGCGGAGATCTCCCCTGCTGTGCTAACCGAGAACCAATTTAGAAAACAAGTAAAAAAATGATACTTTTGTGGTTATAGCTCGTAAATCTTTTCATGATGCAGTAACGAACTGACACTAATTTTGCGTACTTTGTATGGATAAAAAGATCCAAGGACATGTAATAGAATTGCAAATGATTGTTTCTTGTACAGCTGCAATCATTTTTCCTGAACGTTTTAGTAATTAAACTTGTATTGTTTACCCCGAAAATTCCCTCGTTTCTGACACTAGAATACATACTAAATCTTTTTTACACGGCATAGGTTGTCCATTTACATTCAAAACGTCTTATGCAACTTGTCCGTCACGACCACAATGTCATGTACTGTAGGTCCATTTCACTATAATAGCTCTTAGAAATGTAATCCCATTGTGAAGTTTGAAAGCTTCTGAGTACTCAAAAACTGAGGTCATTTTTATCCACACAATTCATTAGGGTCAACTTACAAAGATTTCCTCTCATGTTCCAAGGAAAGCCTTTTTTGCTCGTAATTGCGACCAGAACAAGACTCGCAATATAAAAAATCTACGCATAAAAAATTACAACATTTTTACGGACCATAAATGTCATTATTTTTAATGAGCCGTGTCCCTGTCAAAGTTATCACTTTTCTGATAAAACACAAGATTATATCACAAGAAATCAGGAAATTACCGTGTTCCTTTCTTCATACAGTCTGATTGTTTTATTGAATTTTATTATTTCAGGATTTCTCAGCACCGAAGACCAAGAAGCCCCCGGAAACTACGGTTTACTCGACCAGGCCATGGCTCTCGACTGGGTTTATGAAAACATCAAATACTTTGGAGGAGACCGCTCCCGGATAACATTAGTAGGGAACAGTGCTGGCGCAGCGAGTGTCATGTACCACATGTTTACTGATTTGTCAAAAGGTAACAGTTTTCCCCTAATAGGTAGTAACTTGTCCAAAGTGTAATTTCACCCAAGATAATTATAGTCTTCCCGTAATAATCCGATTCTGTCATAGTTTATTACTTGCAATAACACTCTGACATGGAAAATGTAGAGCGCTCAAGATCTAGCTCAGTAGGTGGTCGAGAGGAGAAAGCAAAAGTGTTTCTCTTGTAACCGCTCAAACCGCAGCTATTGTGGTCGAGTGAAAATGAAGCCGCAAAGCCGACAGCGTTCAACCGACCAGGAAAATGAGTGCATCTTCCTCAGAATTGTTTTACAACCGAGTTTTCTCCTCAGAGATTTTTTATGCGCTAATTACATCATTGCTGTAGTAAACTGCGTCACCAGCATACGGTGGTAGAGCTGTCAGAGAAATTTACTAAAATTACTACTGCTACCAAAGGAAAAAAAAGAAGAATTTAAGTGTTTTCTAGCACTGTTTAACCAGAAAGCACAGCTGAGTGCGTTCAGGATTAAGACTGCACGCGTACTACAGGAATAATTGGATTTCAGCTGGCTTGCCAAGATAATTTCCGGAATCATTTATCAACGTGTGCATAGCACGTACATGTAACTGGATACCTTGTCGGAGTTTTGTACGAAACGGAGCCGTTTTGCAATGCAAAATTAAGGAGATGCGCAAACAAAACTGAAAATTGAATTCTCCCAAGCAAAAATCTTGTAGCTGATAAGAATGATTGTGGTCAGAGTAATGATGAGGGCAATGCCCAAAAATGTATTCTTGTTTGCGTTACAACTTAACGCATTCCTTGAAAATCCCGAGGAGTATCAGCGTAAAAAGGATTTTTTGGTAGAATGCTTCATGTATTCTGTTTTGTTTCTCGTCTACAGGAAAATTTGTGGGTATCACAGTACAATCAGGCTGCTCTGGAGCACCCTGGGCAATGCAGCTATCACCTAGAAAACACGCTGAAGATTTAGCCTCCAACCTTGGCTGTATGAGTTCATCAACGTCAGAAATGCTTGACTGTATGAGAAACGTATCAGCGGAAACTATCATGCAGGTATAACAGAATGTTTCATATTACCCCAAAAAAGAGAATTAACGAAGGCTCTTGTAGGCATTTTTTGTAATTGTTTTAGTTTGAAAAAAGTTGAAGAATTTTATGGCATAAGTTAATTAGCTACTTGGAAAAAGTAGCAGAAAACTAAGCTTTTTTATTAAGTATATAAGGTTCAATAAAAAAATCTAAAATATGAGGAGAATCCCAAATTGTACTTGGTCGCTGTTTTTTCTTGGCAGAAAGCAAAACTTGAAGACGGGCTGAGCTTAGCGTATGCCACAGCTATTGATGGGAAATACGGAGGAAAGTTTTTGATGGATCATCCAGATGCGTTGATTCGCACCCGCAATTTCCACTCCGTTCCTATTCTCTTCGGGTTTACGAAGGAGGAATGTAACCATTTGGTTTACGAAATGTAAGTTTTCACAATTTCAAGCCATAATCCTTAGGATATTAAGATAAGTAGAAAACTTTTTAACGATAATTCATCAAGGGGAAAAAATTAATGCTTCTTAATGAAACTCCCTGAGGCTGAGGATCTCAGAAGAGTTCCGAGCTATTTTATACAGTAGCGGTTTTTATAACAATTGTGATAAGGATGCGAAGCTGAAGGAGTTTTTTGTGAGCTTTTTTTCATATGATGTGGTGTTTTGTCTGTTAATTGCTGCATCCTTTTGGTAGTCGGACCCAAAACAAAGATGAAAGATATCCGGTCTTTTGTTCAGGTGGATGTTGTCAGTCTGATGGATGGTCTTGATACTGTCACCCAAGCCAGTATGCGTGCAATGATTCACTCAGTCACAGTTCAGTACCTGTATCGAGCTGGTGCCAAAGAAAACGACACTTTTGGCAAAACTGGCTCTATCAGTGACGTAAGTTGAAGAAATTAATGGTCATAATATACTCCGTATAGGGCTCTGTCAAGTTTCCTCCTCACACCTTTTATGTTCTACCCACTTAGTTTATGAGCTTTCACCAGAGAAAGTCGCTCAGTCCCTCTATTTCCTTTCTGTTTTTATTGCTTTACAGTTCATATCCGACGTGGGTCTCAGAGCGCCATGTATTAAGGAAATGAATCTTTTGGAGAAGTTCAACCAGAAACCTGTCTACCTCTATGAGTTTGTCTACTTCAGTGTGGACGACATCAAAACGAACAAACAGAACTGGATAGGTATGTAAAACAAAAATTGTTTATTTTTAAAAAAGGTTACACGTGTGGGGCCAACTCGTGGAAAAGTTATTTTATTTCTACGCTCTCTTCCACGAAAATTTTCTCTTGTTATTTATTTTTTGTTCAACCTTCTATCGGGCGCAATCATCGACCCACTTTTTGTTTAATGTTCGGGAGTTTGGTGTGAAGAATTTTTCGTTTGAAATTTCAATGACTTTCACTCCTTCTTATGAATGTGCTGTTGACCTTTTCCTTTGAGTTGTTTCCACTTTTTATTAATAAATTGGTATGTAAAAACAAAAATTGTTTATTTTTAAAAAAGGTTACACGTGTGGGGCCAACTCGTGGAAAAGTTATTTTATTTCTACGCTCTCTTCCACGAAAATTTTCTCTTGTTATTTTTTTTGTTCAACCTTCTATCGGGCGCAATCATCGACCCACTTTTTGTTTAGTGTTCGTGAGTTTGGTGTGAAGAATTTTTCGTTTGAAATTTCAATGACTTTCACTCCTTCTTATGAATGTGCTGTTGACCTTTTCCTTTGAGTTGTTTCCACTTTTTATTAATAAATCTGGAAATCCAATATTTCCTCTCGGCTTCTTTTCTTAATGGGCTGCTATTTTCATTCACAGCCACCACCTTTATGTATAATACTTTCCTTCCTTCACAAGAATTTAGAATTCTGTAGGTGTGTTTCAATGTGACAATGTAATACATGAGAGGAAGAGAAAACCCAGCTTTCTCTTTGGCACACAATATCCTCCTCCTCCCAGAGTTAAAATGGTCGGCAAAGATAAGAACAAGGACAAAGTTCTCTTTCACCTTACTCTCACGATAGAAATATTGATGAGAAGGAAAACACATGGGAAAGTAAACGCATGGACGGGCAGATAACGAATAATCAAACTGACAAAGCATTCCAATGAATCCGCTTACTTAAAACAGTCTAAGTCTAATAACTCTTAAACAAGATTGAGCAACTTGGATTCTTTGCGTGGGGGAAACTCCACGAGTGAAAGTAGTGAACTTCCCAGTACAAACTCTGTTTTCTTTTTAATTATATTTTTAAACGATTCCAAAATGTTTGGGGTTTTTCCAGGTGCATATCACGAGAGCGAGCTTCAGTTTATATTTTGGCGAAGCCTACTTGAACTACACTAATCATTTGAGATCATTTGATGACAAGCGAATGAGCGACTTTATGATGGGCATTTGGGGAAACTTTGCAAAATTTGGGTAAGATAATTAATTTTGTTTTGCGCAAATTGCAATTACATATTGGACAAAATGTACAGACGTTTTTGCCCGTAATACAGCGTAGCTCAGTTGGTAATGATGACTCATCTATTTTGTTTACCAGGAATCCTAACCCTAGCCATGTCATACGAGAATGAGACTGCTTTGCTTCAATTTCAATGGACCAATTACACAGAATACAACCAAGATTTTGCCGTGATCGGACTCAAGTCTCATATGAAAAAGTACTTCCTCACAGAACGGTAAGCTGAGCAAAGTTGTGCGTTTGAGTAAAATTACTAATCTGATTACATTTTCAAGCTCTAATTCACCTGATGCCTTTTCGTAAAGGAGCTTACAAGATATTCTCATAAAAGCTGGGATGTATTCATACTAAAAAGTAAAAATTAGTCAATATTTATAGTTTTTTGTATGAAAAAACGTTTGTGCATAATATTTTCTTGAGAGAGAGAAAACTACCTGATAGAGAGACGACACCTTGAAAATAACTCTCTAAAAAGGTAATAACTCATGGTACTCAGTCTATGTAGCTGAAAGGAAAACACCATAGGCATATTTCCAGGAAATGGGTAGTCAAAATACACGCCTGGATAACCTTCTCTCTCAACATGCTCACGAGCTGTACAAAAGCTATCCTTCCTTCTTGAGAATATTTTAGATATTTATTTTTTTCTATCACTGTTTTCAATCTTTTCCCCGTAAATCACTTTCTATGAAAACTCTAGCCAGATTTTATACTTATGCAGCTCGTCTCTTATATCCTCTGAGTAAACCGCTGTGAATATTATTGCCACTTTCTTTTTTCCCCTGCTGCTAAATGCAATACAAAATGCGTATTTATCCAAACAGAAAAAAGTGAGTTGTCAGCTCCAGAAAATTATATTATAGTCAAGATGTTGAGCCGATGAAGAAGTAGACATTTATCATGTCTGGACATGCAAAAGGCGACCCCGAATATCTCAAGTTGTTTTTTCAGCAATAAATTATTCCTCAATTGGCTTTTTTACAAACAATACGCATAGAACATTTAATTAGGTTGGTATTTTTATGATGATTTATTGACTAGATTTTGGTATTTTTACGCAGGATGCTATTTTGGAACTTTTTCTTTCCTATCTTCCGTGACCATCCTTTTCAGTACGGCCCCTCAGCATCCTGTGATGAATGGGAGATAATCAGCAGAAGCTGGACAGTGTGGGCCCTTTTGCTAGTCACTCTTACCTCAGGTTTTGTAGTGAGTCTTCTGCTAATGTTGCACTTGAAGCGGAAGCTCTTCTCCAGGCTGAGACGAACTACAAACAACAATGGAAGCAGTAGCAGTGGAGCTGTGCTTGCAGCGACAACCACAACAGGTTCGTCGTCATCCTCGACGACGACGACAACCGTGGCGAATCATAATCATCATCATATTGTAAGAGATAAAGAAGGTAGTATTAACAATAGGCATAGTGGAAGTAGTAGTAATACTTCAGGGAGTTTACTTAGAGGTCAGCATGGAGGTGGGAGTTGTAGCAGTAGCAGCAGTCATTTATTATCATGGTGCCAACGGCACACGTGTTCTTTCCTCATGTTCACCAGGCGGAGGAGGAGGCTCCTCTGGTCCCATTAATATATAGCCATCAGGGAAACATGTAGATTTAAAAGAGAAATAAAAAAGAAAACCTATTTTTTAGTCATCCAAGCAAACAATTTTTATATTATGGGTTGTTCCAGTGAAGTATTATTAATGTTAAGCTTCTTGTTTGACAAGCGGGAGGAAGTGGAAACCAGAGTTTATGAGTTTTTGTACTGATTTTATTTTAGAGGAATAATAATCGTAATCATAAATAGGTAAGATATATATTTTTAGTGACAAATTATGAGACCGAGATTTTTATCCGAATTTTTTTATGGTTCTAATAAATTATTTGTTGAAGAGACAGAGTAGATTAAGGAAATAATGTATTTAGATTGAGTTGTGGCCGTTGTGGGTGAAAATGGTTAGGATGTCTCGCAATGCCCCTAAAACGGCAATTTAAATTGCATGCCATAAACGATGACGTTATCCATAAATGTTCCTGATATTTATTGGGAGAATGTTGGAAGTTTGTTTATGACAGTTTCATTCCGAGGAGACTGGGACACCAATCAATCACTCATTTACCTACACAAAACACACGTTAAGATATTTGATATTTTGTAGGATTTTCTTATAGATCCTTTTGTGATACAAAACTATATTATACAACGTTTAAAACTTTAAATTACATGTGCATACGAGAAATGACACGATATAGCGTTATAATTATCATGGACACCTTTACAAATGACACTTGATAGAAAAGATGAAAAGAGTTTATCGTAAAATTGGTAGATCAACCTTTAAAACATTGAAGATTAACACGGTATTTAAAACACTTGACTATGTTGACCAGTTGTTTGTGTAACATTCAAGCGTATGTACTTTTAGGAATAACCGAGTACATAATGACACCCACGAGGATATTTATCTACGTAACTTGATGATGTATTGAACATACTTGGTGATTACAGTCCTTTTAAAAAATGATTTGTACTCCTATAAAAGTATTTTCCATTTAAGGTATTCCCGGAATGTTTGATGAGAACAAACCGGGCTGTGGATTTTTTAAATAATAAAATCAAAGATGAATCTGTGAATTTTTAATTGAACTTTCACTATTGGTCATTGCCCAAAAAATCGATACTGCTTACTCTGATTACAAGAGCCGCTTTGATCAGAATGTTTAGCGTAAACAGCAGCGACTGACTGTTTGAATACCCGTGCGAATCTCGTTGATAATTACGTCCATTGATCATGATTTACAAATGCCTACACAGCAGTGTTATAAATCATAAAGCTAATTTGAAAATGACCCCGGATATAACCACTTAATTCTTTAATCATCATCAGCCAATTTCATTTATATAAAAATGTTATCACAGGAATTACAATGGAAGTACATAACATTGTGCGTGAAGTATGCTCTGTCCATTATATGTCGAATATGAATGAAGTTTAAAATTATATTTACTACTATTAACGCCTCATTTTTTTATACATACAAATCCGTATAGGATCACAAATAATTAGAGACGCGATAAAAAGGAAAAAGAGCCAATATATTTACACATATGAATATGCGTAACCACTCTGAAACACAAACACTGCAACGTGGATAAATATTAGCTTGACCGTCTTTTTCAAATTCGCACCTCGCCCCAAACGAATCTTTATGAATACCATATCACTTTGTTGGACAATGATAAAGGCATGAAGTTTGTGTTATATAAAGCACAAAAGTAAACACATTACGTGATTGAGGCATCATTAGTTTTCATCAAAAGTAAAAGCATATATGGTGAGTTTGTTCAAGTACTTCTTTAAAAAGCGAACTGGACCAAGCACGTGAAACCTTCTTAATGAAACCAGTTCTAATTCATGAAAAAAAAAAACTTGAATTTGAATCTAAGTCAAATTGAAAAAGGCTTGGAGCAAAAAATAAGCTCGGATGATTCACGGTTAAACCCCGACCTTTCCTTGGGAGTAAGTTCTCCATGAACACGCACAAGGTACTTGGGTGGTCAACTCATAAGCAAAATGACAGCTATATCCTTGGATGTCACCCTATCAAGGATAATTCTATTTTTCGGCTATGATTTTAAAATAATTATATTAATCACCATTCCAGATTTAGTTTGCGACCAATCGGGTTTGTATGTATGTGACTTTTCCTTCTTGAAATATTTTATCTCGGTAATGTCATGTTACGATTATGAAAACATTTATCATACAACATTCTCATTCTGGCCGTGTTGATTTTAAGATAAAAAAGGAAAACGACCCTTTTGTTTGATAAGTGAATAGAACAGTGCCACCCTTGTTGTATGGAAATTTGTGGCACACACACGAGTTTTGTATTTGAAAAAGTCTTAAAATTCACATGACGTTGTTTTAAACTTTTACCCCACTTGATTAGCTGCAGTGATTCTGTAACGGTCACTGAGCTCTTAACATTGCTCCAGTTTTAGTTTCCAATTTGCATATAATTTATAAAAAAATATTTCAAAATGTATCAACCCGCCCCAGATAAAAAAGATGAGAAAGGTGACGGTGAAACAACTTATTACTTTGATAAAGCTGGAGATACAATTACTAGTGAAAATTTAAGTGAAAGAAATGAAAAGCCTGGACAGATCACCTCTTACATTCCGGATCTCTTGGAGCCCCCTCGAAATTCAAGGCCTTCACCGTACTCCCGCACAACCGAGGATGGAGCTTCACCGGGGGAGGATAACACATGTGGGCTGGGCTCATATAGACCTCAATGGCTGCAAAAGTTCGCTTCGAAAAAGTCTTTTATGGTGATTTTTTCATTGTTAGCTATAATCCAATCAATGTGCTGGGCGTACTTTACGGCGACAATAACAACACTTGAGAAACGGTTTAAAATCAGTTCTCAAACGGCTGGTGAGTTATATAATGAAGCTCAAAATGGATGTAGGAAGTGAGCCATATCTTGATTCAATTTGTATTGATTTTAATTGTTTCCGGTAGGAATTGTGATGACGGGTAATGAAATGTCACAGATCATTTTCTCCTTGCTGCTTGCCTACTATGCGGGTAACAGCATATAGACCTAAATGGATGGCAGGCGGGGTTTTGATCTCAGCCCTTAGTTGTTTTGTCCTTGCGTCCCCGCATTTCTTTTATGGGCCAGGAAACGACGCTCTTAGTTTGACTGAAGAGTATGAACATCTCTTTGAAACTCAACAAGCAACTACACCACAATCAGTTATATCAGAACTATTGGAAACTACAACGGAAGTTGTTAACAAAAGTAAGCTAAGATCATTTTCTCATGGTGTATTGATTTTCATACAACGGGCATCCGCTAAAGAAGTACAAAATAGGTTATGAACTTACTATTGGGATTATTAAATTGATATCTTTGGGTATGAAACTTGACATTTTAGCTGGGAAGCACATTCAAGTATGTAAAAGAGGGACGGATGTACCAATTAGTAAACTGACCGACTGCGAATCATCGGATACGTCGATTGTCCCATTGATTTTGATATTCATTTCGCAGTTTGTTTCCGGTATTGGAGTACTCATCTTTTTCACATTAGGTATGCAAAAAGCAGTTTGATCTATCGTAATATCGTAAAATGTTTCTAATATAGATGATTTTATATTGTTGGTGAAAGTTGCTAATCTTTTATGAAAATGATTCACAGGTGGTCCATACTTGGATGACAATATTGAAAAGACAAAAAGTCCTATGCTGTTTGGTATGTGACGCAAAGCATTAAAGAATTTTGTTTTATGCGTAACATATACAAGAATTATTAAGAAAACCGAGCATGTTTGTTTATTTGTAGGTATTACGATGTCGATGCGTCTTGTAGGTAAGAATTTTATTCTGAATGCTTTATCCTTGGATTAACATGTCTCTGGCTTTATCTCTCATGAAATAGAATTTGACCACAAGTTTACCACACTTATAATTTGTTTCTAAACACAGGACCCACATTTGGCTTTCTCTTTGCGGGTTATTGCCTCAAGAAATATATAAGTCCAATGCTAACTCCAACGATTGATGTAACTCATCCTCAATGGCTGGGAGCATGGTGGTATGTTATTTTCTCCACATCAAGATTTCAAGATATTTTATGCTGCCAACTTTCTCCATTTTTTGATTTACGTACTTTTTTCTCTCTTTGGTTTTTGCCTTGATGGTTCCAAGGTTGGGCTGGGTTTGTCTCGGAACTATGATGGTTTTGACATCATTTCTGATTGCCATGTTCCCCCGAGAGCTTCCCAGAGCGAAACTCCGGAAGCAACTTACTCAGACAATGGAAGCCTCCACAGCAGTTGTTGCTGCTACCGGAAGTAAAC
>JAAXOA010002137.1:0-13907 GCA_036561885.1 Salina celebensis | reverse complement strand
TTAAGGCATTCAAAGTTTAATTTTCTTCAGACCTGGATATGTTAGATTCACTTTCTCAATGGTTGCTTACTTGGCAAATTTGCATATATTGAGCATTACCATACATAAAATCGTTGACAGCTCTCGTCTATTCTATAACAAGGAAGGTCAAAGCATAAGAAATGCATGATCGCTATAAAACGTGATAATAAATGACCAAAGTTTTGTATGTATCGCCTCTTGTTTGTTAGGCCCTTCGTAGTTGCTGAACTTTTTTTGTTATCTGTGGGTGCAACAATGTTTAAATACCTGTGAGAGTTTCCTCTTTTTTCTTAAGTGATTGTATTCTAGATGTGATTTTCGGTTCTGCTCGTGGGAGGTCATGATTTTTTTATTCTATAAATATTGTGTTCTGACCAACCGGCTACGTTTGAAATTGTGTGTAAGCTTGTAAGCTTAGCGTGTGAGCTTAGTGTAAGCGAATCACTCCAAAAACTGGGTCATTCTATTATATAAAAGAAACAAGAATATGTGTTGAATATAGTACGTAGGTTACCTAGTCCCATTTACCTGTGGTCTGAAAAGTCGAAAATCCAATCTATTTATAAAGTTTGCATTGATACCTTCCAGATATACTAGCAATTTGGCATTTTCCTGAGTGTGTTCCCTTCCAACCAGGTATGCACAGTACTTTAAATTCCTGAAAGTGAACCTGTTATTTTGAATCTGATGCAAAAACCTGCGTTTTATATAAAAGTAGTTGTAGGCAGTAGTGTGAGGGTATTTACAATGAGGAATAATCATATTGCCAAATAGATAGATCTGTTAATAGCTTAGTCGCTAAAATAATTTGTAGACAATACTTCCAGTTGATAAAGTGCCTATAGTAAACTTGAAATTACATAAAGAACAGTATAGTTTCCATTTGTCCCTTGTATTGGAGTTGAAAATACGTTTCTGAACTTAATCCAGCCTAGCCTTTGGTCCTTGTTCAATGTTGATTTCTAAAAAATCTCCTCTTTTCGTAAATACATTTTCCTTTTCTCTTATCTTTAAGTAGTAGTTACTACTATACATATTGTTACTCTTTAAAGTCGTCATCTTATTTCTTGTATTTAACAGTGTCTTAAACGCATTCAACAATTCTCTATACATCTTAGCTACCTATCATTACTTTTATTATCTATGTGATGGAAAAACTCTGGTGTCTAGTGAGCAAAAGTGAGAGTCTCAGTTTCCTTTAAACGGTCCAATATCGTATTTCTTTTATTAGTTACCCAAAAACTATTAAACCACGTCCTTTTTAAAGTCCAAGTTCCCCTTCAGTTCTCCGTGTGTGTATACAATTCATGTTACATTTAATTATAACAGGCAAACAAAAACCACTTGTCTTCTATTTTCGTGTATAGTAACCCATTTTCTCAAAAATTCTTTATGAACAACCGGTGTGTTATCTGCTAAATAATCTTGCTTAATAATTAGTACCAATTATTCTCTTTGTTTGTTTCGATTTTTACTTCGCTTTAACAATCTCATAGCGCAGAGACAAACTGCGAAATCCGTGGGTGCAGGGCATCACCGGATTTGTTTTTATGTCATTCTTGCGGGAGTTTGTATTAATTTGTGTAATTAAAGACTATCATTAGAGACGGGTATGTGCACCTGGCCTCCCACTGACATCCCCTGGTGGATTCATGATTTTATCTTTAACTCGGCTCTAACGGTGAGATACAATTGACACTTTTACAAAAGTCCATCTTTTCATCTCACCTAAAGTTTAACGTGGACAAATTTACGAAAAAAAACAACCAAATATAATATTTTGTAAAGTTTGTCTAGATAAAAACGGGGCAGGTAGAATTTACGTTGGTGTTGGTCGCTCACGAGTGATGTTTCACGCTCCTACTTAATTAGCACATACAATTTAATTAGTAACTATACAAGTTCCTTATCCGTGTTGTAGTTGTACTCAATTAACTTGTAGCTATTGTTGTTTCGTCGAGGACGTATTAATTGTTAGTAGTTTTGTGAGGTTCAAAACTATAAGAAAAAGGTTGTAATATCCAGCTCGGCCAAACAATATTTCTAGTGGTGTTGCATATACTTTCCCTTTCCCAGAACATATTAAAAACACGTTTCCTCTCGTGCGTTCCCACCTATAAGTACTTTCCTTGCCACAACCTTTAATAATTTTCCTTTTCAGTTTGTATATTAATTGACACAAAACTAAAATTTTTAAAGAACAGTTGAGTACTTTAGACTAGGTGAAAGTGTGAAAGTCTGTGTGCTATCACATTTTGTTTATCGTAATCTAGAACCTTTCTAGTACACTACCATGATGAGAGGGGCAAAATTCTGTACCTGTCAGGAATTCACATTCCATTGAAAAAAAAACACTTAGTTATTTTTATTTTTTTTTCCTTCGGTTTTTTCGCTGTAAAGTCTTCTTGTTAAACGTGTAGATATTTTTTGTATATTTCCTCCTTTTTTAGATGAGCTTCTCTAGTTGTATAGTTGTCTACTTTTTTGTTTTGTGAGGAGGAGAGAGAAATGAGGCGACTCTTCTGGATAATCAGAAAAGCTTATCTGTACCTGTGATCAAAAAAATGTAAAGATAAGAAAGGTTTTCAAATTAAAGTACATGCGACATTCATGATGTTCCGCATTAGAGTAGGGAGTAAGAGAAGAATCCCATTAATATTTTTAGCGAGTGCACTGCTTTCTCTCACTTTTGAATGTACAAGATGAATTAATGTTGTGATGTGACGATGATTGTTCATATGGACGAAATAGGTATTCAAGGTCCCAAGACTGAAAACGGCTCCCCAAGAAGACGGCTGCTTGGACAAGATGGTGTCGGTATAATGGGTGCTCCTGGAGTGCCAATGGATCAAAGACAGTCGATCCGGCCTCAATTAAGACCTCAAAGGTCATTAGACAATAGACTACCTGCAGTGTCTGTACAGAATCAACAGGACATGATGTCACTTCAGTTAGATCAACAGTCTCAAAATCTAATAATGTCAAATAATAGTAGTAACCAGTTAACAAATCAAATGGGTCGAGTGGACAATCAAATGGAGAGTCATATGAATTCAAACACGTCAATTGGCGTGTCCATGGGAAATCAAATGGGACAAATGGGCGTCATGTCAACGGCAGCAAGTTCAATTCCTGGATTAGGCCAGCCAATGCAAACTCAGCAGATGCAAAATGAGCAGCAAAACCAATTGATGACCCAGCAGCAACAGCAGCAACTTCAACAGCAACAGCTTCAACAAAACCAACTCCAGTCAAACTTTTCCACAGCCGTGTCAACCTCGACTATGGGTGGATATCAACAGCAAAATACACATTTTACTATGGCGGATAACAACTCAAATCAGCAGCAAGCGCAGCAGGTAATTGGGATAAACAACATAAAATAACTATCCATTCAGATTGGTATAATTGTTGTTGTTTTGTTTTCTCTATTCTAGCAATTCGGCATGGCACAAGATCCAAATTGTGAGCAGCGCTGTTAGTACGGGTGATTGGAATAGTAACTTAGGAATGACTGGCCAATCCATTCAGTGTTCATCTAATAGCGTATCTCCTCTTCCTTCCTTGGCTGACCAGCAACTGAGCCAAATGCAGCAGCCATACCAACAGCAGCAACAACAGCAACCTATGAATGCATTCTAATCAACAAATGCCCCAACAACAACAACAACAGTCACAACCTCAACAATCTTTACCTGGAACTAGCATGGATCCTATGAATCAACAACAGCAAATGATGTCCCATCCGCAAAATCAACAAGGAATGACAAATACAGGACAGCAACAGCTACAGCAAAACCAAATGATGAATCAAGACCCATATTCACAGCAGTTTCAGTTCCAAAAGAATCAAACAGTTGGTGGTCAGGGCCTTCAGCAACAGCAGCCCCAAAATAATATGCAACAACAAAATGCACAATTTCAAATGCAGCAACAAAGTTTGCAACAGCCACAGCAGCAGCAGCCGCAGCAACAACAGCAGCAGCAACCTCAACTTACTCAGTTAGGTCAGTCGCAAGGAATGAATCAAATGATGGGACAGCAAATGGGCCTTGCCACATCCCAATCAAATATGGTTCAAAATCAACAACCTGGAATGAATATGGCCTCGTCCCAAGCTTCAGCAGTGGCCACAATCTTCCACAAGTCAAATGTACGACCACACTGGTCGACTTATTCAAACTAGTGCTTCCCAATATGGTCAGGGTCAGCAGACGTTACAAGGTGCTGGACCTAATGCAAACAACCAGCAAATGATGATGAATCAACAACAACAACAACAGCAATATTCCCAACAAATGCAGTTACCTATGCAACAGTCCCACCTGAACCAGCAGAATATGCAGCAACACCACGCCTCGCAGCACACACTTGGTGTCAACGCTGGTCCTGGTCAAGTACCTACCTCTAAGTCAAGCTCGATCGGGGGGCTTTTGGCCGACTTCAGTAGAGCATTAGGTAAGCGATCTTTTCCAAATCATGTTCATTTTCTATTTCCAACCCAGCAGAGAACTGATTTACGCTAATTTTCAGGTTTAGGCACTTCTCCTCGTCCATCTCCTTCTGAGGAAAAAACAGAACCATTCCCCGTGCCGTCCAGCGGAGTGGGTCCGTCGGGCACTTCCGCCCATGGCCAATCCACCTACGACCCTTATAATCCCCACCACCAACAGCAACAACAACATCAGCAACAGCACAGCCTAAGTAACCAGCAACTCCAGCACCACTCACTGAGTGGTCAGTCTCAACAACCCTTGCAACAGTCGGCCTTTACCCCAATTCACGAAGGATCCCTTGCCTATCTTCAACGTCAGCAACAGCAAAGTTATCTTCAGCAACAGTCCCAAGCCTTGCAGTCAAACCTAGGCCTTCAAGGATTGCAGTTAAGTAGTGGAATCAGTTTAGGTAGTTCTAGCCAATTACTTTCTTCGTCACAACAGCAATACCCAAGCAACCTGCTTAGCTCTCAGACGCAACAACAGCATCCTCAAGTACTCACCCCCGGAGGTCTTCTCACACAGCAACAAGCCCAGGGATTAGGTGTAGGCGTCGTCAATGCGTTAAGTCCTGCACAAGCTCACATGTACCAGCAACAAATGGCACTTCAGCATCAGCAGCAGCACTTGAAAAAGACAAGTAGACGGGCTCACTTATCCTCCTCCGGTGGGGACATGCGCCGAGATGGATCGGCCTCAACTGTATTGATTGGAGGTCAAGGTGTTACTATAGGTGCTCTTACTCCCGCCGTCGTCACTAGTCTAGGAACATTTATCGGGGGCTCTCCCGCTGTGTTAGGAACTTCTTTGCTGCAGCAACCTGTCGCAGGTACTTTTTTAAACTTTTTCTCTGTAGCGACACTACTTAGAAAGACTTATGGACGCCCTGCTTCATAACACATGATCCTTTCGTCCATCTGCAAGTTTTGCATGCTATGTTATATCTAAATTTCATGACCAGTCACACCATTGGGTACTCCAATAGGAACACCGGTAGGAACTCCGCGAAGTGGACGTGACCCATGTGGTGGAGACTCGTCGGACACAATGAGTGAAACGGACTCCCAAAAGTCCCTGAGGATGAGAAGGAAGCTTCCATGTTTGCCGCCCGATCAAGAAGCTGCACCGTTGCCTTCCACGAAAAAACGCGAGAGACACAGGTCGCAAGAGTTTAGGTAAGAACATCGGAGGACTCCAATCTACGACTGTTTCGTGTGGGATTTTAACACGGTTTTCTTCGTCCAGATCGTTGTCGCCGATGCGCCTTTCATCGATGGATGGTACAACTGCAGGTAGGTCATACCCACTGTCTAGTTTGAGTCTCTCCAGACCAAGTGCCAGCGAAAGTAATTTACGAAAACTGACAATGGGTGCGTCGGATCCTGTCCCTCGACCAGGTTCAGCACTAGGGTGCTTGCAAGGTAAGACTGTTACACTTCAATCTTTCTCTAAATGGTGTTATACATGAGCGGATTCTTAGACAAATAGAGAAACTCTCAGCTTAAGAGACCAGTTTTGTTTTATAGATGTGTCTCTTAGTACTTTTTAGAGCTTTAAGAAGAAAAGACATGAAGGCTTTCTCTTGCCGTAGTATGAATTGAAACGTTAGTATAAATTTCCTCGTAACGTAGCTTGAGTGAGGGTGAAAGCGGTCTAGTAGCGAGAGAGAGCGAGTAGTGTTACGTGTAGGGTTAGGTTGATGGGGAGAGTGAGCGTGAGATGTTAGCTCTAAGTTAACTGCAAGCGAGTAGAATGGCAGAGATCTGTCGAGAACAGTTCACACCCGCTCCATGTTATATGATACGTAGAATTAATGTCTCAGATTGCCGTTTTCTTCATGAGAGTGTTCCGAGGGAACTTTGAATAGAGCAAGTTGTAGTCCACCGAGAAGACGGCGTAGTTCTAGTCTGTGTTTGGAACTTGGTTCCGTAGATGGACTGGAAGTAGGCAGGTCTTTTCGGAAGCTGCAGTGCGTGCTTTCTTGAAAGTTGGCTGAGGAACTTAGGAAGCTAATTTACTACATAACCTTGCGTCATGATTATTTACAGCTTCAAGTGTAATAAGTAGTGTGGGTGGAAAACAAGACTCAATCTACCCACTTGGTGGGAACATATTGGCATCTTCTCCTGCATTCGCTGGTATGAATCTACGGACAACGACCTCGGGGCTTACCTCCGATCTAACAACTACCACATCAGTTTTGTCCGGCTTGTATCCTAGTTACAAACAGTCACAGGATAGTTGGTCGTCAAATCTCGCAGAGCTTGCAGCCGCTCTTCCCCCAGATTTGAGACATCTGCTTAACAAAGGTTCAGGGGGCGTCTCGGATCATGATTTGAGTGGGCTGAGCGGGTTGTCAGGTCTTACGTCCAGCCTAGGAGATACTAGTTTGAATGTAGGCTCTCATTTGCCCTCATACATGAGAACACTGCGAGAGCAGTTGCAAGAGGAGAGACGTCAGTTGTTGTCGGAAGAGAGACGACGACTGGAGGCTCTACGGGAAAGGGACCGGGAGTTGGGCGCTAGACTAGATGCAGTAACAAGCCGTGCAGGGAGCGAAGCCCTGAGGTCAAGGTATTAGAACTATTTTTTTGCCAAAGTCAATTACAATTTTTTATCTAATCAAGTCGGAAACAAGTGGCACAGGCACACACTCACAGCACATGGCACGCACAGACTTGTGTTGGTGGAGGAGACCATATAGGGGCTAAAAAGATTTTGTTTTGCTGAGATATAAATATGATGATATGGTGGGTTGGTGAATGCAGAGCGGACCTATCTAGGAATGGGGGTGCACCCAGGTCAGGAGGGGCCAGTCCACTTCTCAATCGGAAACTCAAAGGGCATCGACGACAGTTATCTGATCCTAAACTATCCCTTCCCTTCTCGCCAATACAGGAAGACGGGGACAGTGAGCTTCAGGATTTCGATCGAGTATGAGCTCCTCCTGTGTTTGTCTTTGTGTCTGTCTGTGCCCTATTTTTATTTTGTCTTTTCCATCACCCCTAAAAACCATTTAGCTGAGGTTACAACCGCACTTCCTAACTCTCTTCCTCTTTCGTTCTCTCTAGGTCTCGGCCGGCTTACTGAGGCCTCCCTACAAATCCTATGAGTATGAATCCCTTGAAGACAGTGCCCTATTGCAACGTCCTGCCACAATGCATCAAGTCGGAGGTGACTGGGATCATTCGCAATCGTACTTAGCATCTTCCTGGGCAGCAGCTGGTGGTGCACTTCGCGAGACCGCTATTACCAGTATGGGTGGGGTTCATGAGGATGACGAAATACGCAACCGCATGCCTTCGCGCATGCTCAGTCGTCGAAGCAGTGATGGGGAGACTTGGCCAAACGCCGCAGTGGTGACCAGGTCACCCTCCTCTGGTAGAGAAAAGAGACATGCGCTCCGAAAACATCGCAAATCTCGCTCATGGCATCCTTCTCCTTATGTAAGTGAAGAGGAGGATGAGGAAGAGGAAGACAGCTTGAGCAGGGAGGAGAAGAAAGCACGGATCAAAGCGGAGATTGCGCGTAGAAGGCAGCAGATACAAGAGCGAGCTGGGTTACACGGTGAGTTAATCAATGTTCCGAGAATGGCCGGCGGTGTGACGGAGCACGAGCGACACAGTGTGCTCAAATCTGTAGACCAGCTCATTCGTGATCAATACACACGCTTTGATTCGTCGGGTATGTACGGCCGTGCAACTCCATCAATGTACCATGGGCCCATGCCGGGAGCGTACGCGACAATCAGCAGCAGTCGACCTTCACATCATCATCATCATCACCACCACCACTCACAAATGCACCCAATGACGAGAATCACTCCTGGTGGGCACATTATTAGCCCGAGTGCTAGTGAGGAGGACCGTAGTATTGAAAGAATTGCGTCGACATTTCGTAGTGACCATGACTATGCTAGCATGTTATATGACAGACTTGGGGAAATGTCTCCATTGGCGACAGATAGTGAGAGCATGGGGAGTGAGTTGGGGGCTCCGGCAGCAATGCCACTCTTACCTGACATGCCCACCAGGTCACGACGGCTACTAGAGGACCTAGGTTCCGCACCCATTGGACACGAACCCACACGGGGTGGGGCAAGTTCCAGTCAGTCTATGAAAGGCAAGTATGGTGTCTCAGCACAAGGGCTCAATCTCCCATTTCGCACTGTGATGTGACAATAATTCAAAGGCATGTTTTTATTGTTTTTGGTCAAACCATCGTCCCTGTCGGTTCAATCTCTATTATTATTCGCTCTTGTTCTCTCAATCTATTATATTTTAACCCAGTATTCAGCATTTCTCACACTACATACAAATAGATCACTTACTAGTCTCCCCGCCAGAGATATTGTTAGCAGCTCTCTTTTTCATCTACTCAACAAAATCACAAACTTTTGTCTAGTAATTAGCATTGGACTAACAAAATTTGTTTTCTACGCATTTTGTAACTATTCTCGTACTAAACTGTATAATGACTTTTAACTGTGTTCTCTCTCTATCTCTCTGTTCTGTGTAAAAGATAATATATTTTGGTTGTTAGCTGCTCTAACATCTTTCCACCACTTTGAGTCGTTTATTTTTTTTAATGTCTCAATGCATTTTACACTACTAACGGCACTTAGCATATATACATAGTTCCTTATTGATGTTTTGCTTAACTCTTCATACCAATTCAAATTTCCCCAGGTGTGCTCTGGGAAGTTACTTCAACAATCTAAACTGAATCCTTTAAATGATGAACAATCACGTAAAAATACATCCGTTTTATAATCTAAAAGAAACCATGTACAATCTGAACGATCATGATCCCACATCAAGTACCTCATAGCATATCACCTCTCCTATAGAACTGTTTGCATTGTATATAGTAATTAATTATGCATTTAAATTCTGATCGTCAGTTCTCAACACAAAATAGTTAGTGACATGACAATTTATACGTTTACATATTATACCAGTTCGGACTTGTTACTGGGAAAAGGTTTATCATATCAGCTCTAGTATTTTAAGTTTCTGGAGAGTTACCAAACAACAATCGTTTTCAAAAACTATTACGCATTTAAAATACCAAAATAAGCATTGTTAACTGTTTCCATAATGCTGATGCTTCGCTTGATTAACGATGGACGTTAACATATTTATCTGTAGCTTTTATAGCATGTCTGCATTATTTTTTCAGATACAGAATGAGAATAGAGCTGCGCCACTGACTGTTTTAACCATTTTGCCTGACGCGAGCAAAAAATAATATTTAGCGAGTTAAAACATGTTCAGATTAATAACAAGGAACAATCATTTCGTACTGATTTTCATGCAATTAGATGGAAACTACTTAACGTAACGACTAATCATCATGAGCTGAGATACATTCTTCTAGCAGTCAGTCGTACAAAACAAACTCGTTGCGTAGACGAATTGGAACTGACCATTTTAGAAAGCAAGTGAAATGCCAAAATCCTTTTCTAATTATTGTACAAGGAATCCATGCATATCTCTCAACATATATACAGAAATTATCATGGTTATATTAATAGAGAAATGATTTATCCGGTTTTATTTTTTATTTAAACATATATAAAAAATTAAACACTTTCTTCGATGGTTCATAGAATGGTGAACATTGGTTCTATAAACAGTTATACGTGTCTATAGCTTATAGTTTGTATTGAAGAGAGAGTCTTAGAAGAAGAAAGTAGTAGTTGTTTGAAGTAGAAAATCAGTAGCGTGAACGTATATATATTTTAAATAGTTTTCGTTCTCAAATGCAGAGCATCTAAAAAAAGTTAACTAGTGAAACAACTCCGCTTGGTTGTATGGTAACTGCATGTCTGTATATATTGCTTTTGAAAACGCACGTGAATTTTAATTCCTTTCAGAGAGGTCGTCGTTGTTGAAAATTACTTAGGAAAGATAAGCAACCGTTAAACACCGTGGTCCGTTCCAATTGTAAGCAAACAGAGAGTAGACGATGAACCAGTCCCCACCCTGCCTGTTAAAAGTTTGTAGTTGAACTGAAGCAGGTCCTCTACTAGCCTGACCGTATAAAATCGTATATAATATGAATATTTAAATGTGAGCATGCATCGTTTCTTGACGAAAAAAAAAATCAAAAATGTTAATAAAAATTTCTTAAAACTTTTGACTGTTCTGTTTTCCCACTTACATTATACTTCCGTGTCAAACTGCATTTTGGTTGTTATTTTCTGTATGTAAGTAAGTACATAGCATTTAAAAAACAATGATAGATGTACTCAATATTATCGTGTTGAACTGAAGCAGGTCCTCTACTAGCCTGACCGTATAAAATCGTATATAATATGAATATTTAAATGTGAGCATGCATCGTTTCTTGACGAAAAAAAAATCAAAAATGTTAATAAAAATTTCTTAAACTTTTGACTGTTCTGTTTTCCCAATTATATTATACTTCCGTGTCAAACTGCATTTTGGTTGTTATTTTCTGTATGTAAGTAAGTACATAGCATTTAAAAAACAATGATAGATGTACTCAATATTATCGATGTGGTAGTATGTCCAGTACGATAAGAAATCATATTTGTTACTATTTTAAGAACAATTATTTTCTTGCAGTTTGTCAGAAAAATTGTTACGTGGCTACTTATCTTTTAGCCACTCCCCCTATTTTCTCACTCGCCGTGGTTTTGCTCTCTACTGTCAATGGAACATTGTCCAACCAAAGAAGAAATTTAAGCATATAGTTAAATGACTGAAAACAAATATTAATACTTATAGTCATGTGAACAAGTTTGCGTCACTTGACATGTTAGCTATGTCTGTCTGTCCCCTTGTTTTTACGTTTGCTCGGAGTTACTGTTACTATCTTTTTGATAAAAACGTACCACTTTTCGAAATTTCCTTTGATTATTAATTGTTATCTGAAAACTTGTTACGATTGTTGTTGTTATGAAAGTAATCTGTAATTTGTATTGTAGGTCATATATGTCCTTTTTTCTTGTGTCCTAATCAATGTCGTTTCATTCTTCTTAAGTTACTCAACTGTCCTATAGATATTGTCGTTGCAAAAACACGGTAACCATGTCACGGTTTCTTGTTGTTTTCTTTATGTTGCTGTTAACCATTAAGTGTCTCCGAAAAAAACAATAATAAACGCGTAACTATTGAATGTCTCATAAACAACATTGTTGCACAAATCTTTCAGGTACAGGTCAAACAAAGAATTGTTGAAATGGCAAAAATATTTTTCTCTCTCTTAATTTTCTAATCTTTAAAGTTTACATCAAAATCAGGTATAAAATCACAGACAAAGTTTCAGATAAGTTTACTTACTAGGGATATTTTTTGGAAACAAAGCAATCAGTCATCATCAATTTGTCAGTTATACTTTTTTTGTACAGTATGACGATCATGATATGAGGCAAGCATTAGGTGCAAAATGGTAGATGTGCCACAGGAGAATTCTGCACGGAGCCTTGAATCCATTTTTTGTGTACCGCCAGGCAGGTCTTGCGAAAATGCTAAAATGTCGATTCATGTAACTGTAAGATAATTTTATAACGCCATAAGTATGTTTCGTGCCTTATTCACTTTGTTGTCAGTCAGGATTACTAGTAGCAACACCAATACTGCATTCTTTACAGACAACGTTTTAAGTGTTCTATAATTTTTTAGCTCTATCAGTTTGGTTCTTTATTATCAGGATTCAGGGCAATATAGGAAAAGTTTTGCGTGAACACAACAATTCGACATGACAACGCTAGAAGATGGCAAAAGTACAGCGATAATGACTCCGTTTTTAAAACGGGAAAAACAGGAACATTTTAATGCACGATTGATTTTGGGCACACGTTAGCAGTTCAGTTGCATAGAAAATATTTACATGAACAGAAGAAGTTGCACTTTCTAAAACGACGAAATTCGTAAGTAATCTGCAGATGTAATTTGTGAGTAGTTTAAAAAAAGGTAGTGATGTGTTCGTAGGGAAGTATTTTTAATTAATGAGGGAGTCTACAGATGGATCAGCGATATACAAAAACAATAGAACAATACTTCAGAGTATACAATTAGGTTAGACCGTAGTAAATTTATTTTCATTTGGGTTTTCTCGTTGTTACACAAGTTATACCAGAGAACAGTGTTAGTCTACAACTTGTCTTCAAGTAAATTAGCAGAAAAGAGAAAACAAAAATTATTTCGTCGAAAAAGAATATTTAAAAAAGTTTATATAGCAAGTAACGACTAGATTAAAATCGTTACAGAATTTTGTCATCAAAACGAATAATAATTGTAGTAGCCAAACTAGAAACTGCAGAAAACAAAACTCAACAGCAATATTCGTCTGGAGGGGAAAATGTTACCTAAATGTTAATTGCAACTTGATAGTAGATGAACTATACTACTAGGAAGTGTACATAGTACATATAAATTGCACTGTTTTCTTAGCTTTCAATTAAAACAATGCTTCAGGCTGGAATCCAATCGGCAAAGAGAATGATACAGGCAAAGAAACATGTTCCAAGTATTTACAAAACAACACCCCGAAAGAAAGAAAAAAAGAAAGCATGTATTTTATTTCGTTATTGGTCCGGTTGATGGACTGTTGATGTGTTCATACAGAATGACGGTATGGATTTGTTAGGTAGAATATAGTAGTCTGATTGATTGTTACAGAGGCAAGAGCTCACCGTGCACACACTAGGCAACTACGGAATAAAAAAATATTTTTCTACTTTTGATTTAATTCAATGGTCGTTTGGCACTCCATGTTTTCTACATGCTATTCAATGAGCAATATTTATTATCGCTGTTCCTACCCAAAAGCTACTCAATTTCTCATACTTCCGGTTTAGTTCTATATTGGTTACTCGCAGCCGCACGGGGAAAGTAATGTAGACCAGATTTTTGATTACACTTGGTTTAGTTTCACTTATGACTGCTGTCGAGCAAGTAACTAACTAATCACAGGATCGATTAGACACTCAACTTGTTTAGTTGAAGATTACAAGCCAGATGGAGTCATGAAAAGACACTAGCACTAGACACTGAAACCAGGTTGCTCGGGAAATTTGTAAAATGGGAAAGCTTTAGATTTCTATATTAGGGTTGCTCTACTACTGGATACAAATTATATTTTTAAAATGAACAACAGCTAATTGACTTGACTATGATATTATACTCAGTGTATTTGTAAAAATCAAAAACCATAAGATAAAAAGGGCTTGTTTCATTAATGGAAGGATTTTTAAATCAAACGCCCTTTACGCCATTTGGGTTGATCTCTTGATTAATAAAAAACCACAAAAGTTTGTCATTGGGTATATGAACCATTAGAATAGGTCAGACTGGTGAGTGGAGTCATCAACAGTAACTGAGGAAAATGGTTTTAGAATATTTTAAAAATCAACATATG
>JAAXOA010002136.1:0-13907 GCA_036561885.1 Salina celebensis | reverse complement strand
GTTTTGTGTTTTAACAGATTCGACAACTCTGAGTTGTTCGCAGAAACTCTACTTGGGTGACCGGAAAGGAAAACGAGAAGTCAGCATGGGAAAAAGAGGAACAACCGCATTACATGTTTGAAACCATGGACATAACTTTTTAAGTGAAAAAGAAACTACCAACCTGGGAGTCCCTCTTGTTAATAGTGTAGTGGCGACATTCACATAGAGCCAAGTTGCGATTCTGATAGTTTTCGTGTTGATTTAATATTTATAAGAATATACAGAGAGATGTTTTAAGGACTGGCCGTACCCTAATATCATTCAAATGACTTCACATATCCTTAGATGTAGGACGAAAAACGACTGACATTTCAATTTGAGCGGTTCTCCATAAAACTTTATAACAACATTCTAAGTGTTGAATTCGTTTTTTTCTATATACTTTTCGTTTGCATTTTCCACTTTGAACATAACCCTATTGCAAACAATTTCGGAGTTTTTTACCCGTTGAGCAAATGACATTACTTGTAAGTAATTAAGTGTTGTTTGTTAAAATAATAAGATATCATTCCCTTTAACTACCGCTACCAGAATATAAGATCTGAGGACCTCTCTTCTAGTGTAGTTTAAGAAAGTAGGTTGTAATTTACTGCACTTGAGGGACAAAAACAGTTTGGAACAATGAGTGCTCCATATGAAGACAGAGAAAGAAGAACGAGGTGATAAAAAGAAAATGAAACTGGCTGCGAATAAAAGTTCGTTGTATTGTAGTAATATGCAAGTGGAAGTGTCGGAGAAAGGTACACCTCTCCGAGTAAGATAAAAGGTGTGAATGAACATTCTAAAGAGGATGTAGCATAGAAGTCAACTCTTTTTAAAAAATATTGTTTGTGTGAACCTTTTTACTACAATTGTTACTGGGTACCTATTATGAACATCTTGTTTTTGGCAACATACCCAGTCCCACATGAGAAAAAAAGAAGATGCCATGACTGGTTTACTTGTTAATAAAAGTTCAGTGTCAAAAGGGTGTTAATCCCCTAATATATTTTTCTTAGTGGAAGGATCTCAGTTAGCAACAGCGAGCAATTGTACACTTTCCTCGTACCGAAATAAATCTAAGAAGGAAAAGAGAAAACAACATTGGAATAAGAAATCAGAACTTTGTTAAGTTTCGCGTATTATTAGTATTATGACGGTTATGATGGCATCCGTTATTTCACGGGTGTTTCAGCAGAGAGACGTGTTCGGAGCACATTGAACACGATCAGGTTGTAGAGCAAGTTATATTCTATAACTTTTCCTAACAATTTTTCTACCTACTCAGTAAGTAGCATCACGAATCAAGGACAGAACGCTTTCCCCGTCTTTGTCTCTCTATGAAAAAAGGAAGAAACCAAGTGAAAAGTAACTAGTTCTTCTTATTGTCGACTGCTCTTGAAAAAAGGAAATGACTCTTGGTGAAACAAGAGTAGTAGTTGTACTGAAGTGCAAGTGCATGTACTTAAACCTTTATCCAGAGTTCTTGATGTTGCCGGATAGAAAGCCAGAAAAAAAAATCAAATGGACAAGCTAGAATGAAAGGATCATTCTAGTCACTCATCTTTCTTCCCTGTCAGTCTTCATGTATCCCTTGCTGAAATAAAAAATAAATCACACAAAGAAACACGTCATAAGGTAAACACTGTGAAAGTACACGAGTGTGTATGGGTCACTACTGTCATCATGGCTGTGTCTCCTCTCCACAAGTCACTAATTCTCGTCATCTTCCTGGGCGTTTCCTTTTGTATGTTTTCTCTTCTTGCTGTACATCAACCGCATCAGGTAAGTGCAATGCGATCAGCCGAGAAAGTACACAGACATAATTTTATATTTACCTAAGGTACATACATACTTTTTACTTTCTGTTTCTGGCAGACGGATTAAAAAGAGAAATATGTATGTACATTAGAGAAGAGCAGGATTCCTTTCCAACTATTTTTTTAACTATGGGGAAAGTAACAACGAATTTCCTGCGTGGTATCCTACATATCAGACATTTTTTTCTCTGTCGTTTTCCCCTCTTTTCTACAATCGTTAGAGAAAAGAAGTAACTCTTTTTTCTCGTTTTGGGTTATTTTAAAGCTATCATCTTCCTATAAGGTATGTAGGTATTAAGAATTTGGCGTACGTTATGTATATTACAATATGCATCCCTTGCAGAGGAACAAATCTAAAACTATGAGTGTATGAGAAGGAAATTTACTCAACTTTCTCAAGCCCACCTTTTTTTTACTCAAAAGTTTCTCTTCTCCCCTATCTCTTTCACTTTTATGTTTTGTACTGGTAACGTGTTGGGGTTTTTGGTTTTGTTTGTTGATGTTGCTATATAGTCGATTAAGGTATTTTCAATGTATAGTTTTCTAAACAAAAAAAAAACAGGGAATTTTAAAGCAACAGTAGAGAGCAAAGAGATTTCGTTTTTGATGGTGAACATTTTTAAAAACTTTACCATTGACGTGTATCGTTTTTCTTTACGTACATTCATTCAGTGAAACCAATGTAACCATTCAGTGTTCTATCTGGTTAGATGTTTTGAAGGAGTCGAAACGAGTAAAGTTGAGCAAGAGATCGAAGTAGTGGCTCATGGGGGATTACTGCAGACATACTTGTCTATGCAAATGCATCCATCTTGCTCCAGTCCGGGGATATATTTCACATTCTTTTTGTAGTCAATCTTTTACTAGTTTTCAGGTTTTTACCATTTTGCAATCTAAGGAAAACTATAGCCGTGTGTTTTTCACTTTCACTTTCCCACCTTCATCTGTTTTCTTTGAGGAAGCCTGAAAACTGTATAGACATTAGTCATAGCCAAACTCGGCCAACACAAATAGAGCACGGTAGGTAAACCACAAGGTTGAGGCTTGAAGTAATACAAGTATTAAGAACATGCAGTATTTTTGTACTTAAACTCTGATTTGCAGATTTTCGTTTAGCATTGTACGTAAATAAATCATTTCTTTTGTATAGTGCATCACCATGTCGAGTTGCTTTAGTTTCTAATCTTAACTTTAATTTTCGTATGGAATCTTTGATGCGATAACCCAGACAAACGACAAGCTCGGATTGATGTGGTTTCAGTAATAATTACAAGGTTGATTTCCTCTTTAGTCATAGCCAAACTCGGCCAACACAAATAGAGCACGGTAGGTAAACCACAAGGTTGAGGCTTGAAGTAATACAAGTATTAAGAACATGCAGTATTTTTCTACTTAAACTCTGATTTGCAGATTTTCGTTAGCATTGTACGTAAATAAAACATTTCATTTATGTAGTGCGTCACTATGTCGAGTTGCTTTAGTTTGTAATCTTAACTTTAATTTTCGTATGGAATCTTTGATGCGATAACCCAGACAAACGACAAGCTCGGATTGATGTGGTTTCAGTAATAATTACAAGGTTGATTTCCTCTTAAGCAGTCTTACGTGAATTTTTTTATTGTTTCTATATACTTCATGTACACCGGCCGATCATGGAAAACGATATATACATTTATCATATAAACAACTAATTTACCAATAATGTAGAACATGTTGGTCTGGAGTTACTATCCAAGACGGTTTTTTTAAAATCTGCCATTTTAGGTAACTTACGTATACTTCGAGTTCCGAAACAGAAGTACAGCAGTGGTTGTTTAACATGTGCTTCCTTTAGATTTGGATGAATACTAGATGCTTAAATCATTTGACTGTGCCACTTGGCTTAATCCATTTACTATTTCTATTGGAAAGCTGTGTACAGCTTAACTGATCTAATATACCCTTTTGAAATGTAGGCTTCTGCACCAGGGTACTCCGGACCTATGTGCCAAACATGAACTCAAACTGATCAAAATTGCGGCAGTTACTGTTACACGCGTGAGTTTAGTGACTACCAACATTCAATAATTGTACCGAGTCTACATCGTAACAACGCTAAATCAGAAAATGTACTGTAAAGAGTTACGCTTAACTTTTGCGGGTTTCTTACATAATACCTACTACATATCTTAGAAACGCATGAAGTACGATTGAATTATCAATGAGACGAGTTCAGTGTTATAAAAAAACACAAGTTTCCGCAATGGAATAAGTTTCGTAATCATTTTTGCGAGGAATTAAGTCATTGTGTAGGAACTACATTCGAAAAGTTTTACATATTCACAAATAGGGCACCAGCAACTGGTGCAGAAGATCCGTTTGTTTTACTTCCACTGAAGCAGTTAAATCAATTATAGTATTTGTTCCTTTTGAAGGTGTCTGCGCTATAATATGAACTTATTTTCGAGAACCTGGTCAAAACAGGAGGGAAGATTATCATGGAATATGTATATGTGGAAAACTTGCAATCTTTTAAAATTTAGAAAATTTTTTCCATCCATCCTTAAAATAGCAATAGAACTGCAACATCCCATCCTCATTCAAACATTCACTGCCACACTCGGGGCGACGTGAGAGAAGACAATAAATCCAGGCAGGCAACAAGCTGCATTCGTACAGTTTATTAAGTAAGATCTCATGACAATGGATCTCTTTCGAAATCTATTTTGTGTCAAATTATTAGTTTACAAAAACTTTCTACCTCAGTTTCTACCTCAACAATTTTTTTACGTTCCTAGAGACTTCCTTCGATACGCATATTAATATGATGCCATGCGGTTTGTTTGTACTCGCAACATACGATAACTCTAAGATTGATTACCATTAACTTTTCGATTGTGACCACTTTGGACAATGCATTTATATGACAACTCTCAATTGAGGTATGCTATTGATACTTTTGTCAAATATGCAAAGGACATTATAACATGTTAACTATTAACTGTCCACTTTTAGTTTATGCAATGACTCATAGTAACTTTACCACAGTTTATTCTCTTTGTTACCAGACTATTTAGTAGATTTTGAAGTGCTAGGAGTCATCAGTGTTCAATGGCTAACAGATATTAGCCTACACTTGTAGTAACGGGTCATCGCATTGATGGTAACCAGCGAATCCTTGCAAAAGCTTCAAAATTGTAACTTTTGGGTTGTTATTAGCCAATTATCCCAACAAAAAAGGACGCAAGACTTATTTACTACTCGTTGGATACTATTATGCACCTATTTCATCTTGAACGGTACCACTAGTAAACCATGTTATCTATCTTCGTTGCTCCTGTTTATGCCTGTCATAGAAACGTTTACGATTTGTTCGACGAACAGAAACTTTGTCTGTTTAACAAAGATCTCCAATTTACAGAGTTTGTTTTGGCTCCTGAAAAGTTCTACGTTCCAATGCCTTATTTTGAATTTATGAGTTGCAAGAAAATGCATGCTGAAATACTCAAAGTGCAATTCCGTAAAAGAACTTTTCTGTGGTTAGTATGAGTTTCGTTACGTGAAAATATTCTTATATTTGTAAAAGCTGCACAGGTTTGCATTCAAGTGAAAAATATCCAGGACTATTTTTTACTGTCCCTTTCGTATGAGACCGTCGCTGCCGACAATTTGCCAACATTCCCTCTTTGAACCTTCCAGTATTCTACCCTTTCCATATCCTTTCTCCGAGTTTACTTCCTGATTCAGTGAAAAATAATTTGGTATGATGGGTTGTGTGTTTTCGTTTGCGTGTTAATACACCGACGTTCTTTTTTTTGGAAAAAACTTATGATCGTGATGGTGTGACACGAGGGAATAAAATACCGTTTTTGCTGAACTACGGTTAGATACTTATCTACAGGGCAAGCCCAATACATTGATATTTGCCCTGTAAACTCTGATGTCGTGATGTCTACTTGGTTGTCGGACGCAGAAAAAAAAATCTGGGAAGTGTTCACCATCGAAAAAACATTTCTTGCTACATACCTAACCTACGTGTGTATAAATTGTATATTATTATCATCTTGTACCAAGTAAATATTGAGCCTCGCACACAATTACCAATATATATATATTTTTTTTATGCCTTCAGGTCAGCAGCTATCCTGGACAAACAACGCTGGAGGAGCTCGGAAGTCTAAATGGACGAACAATCACGTTGCGGATTGATGATACGATTGTTCACAATATTTCGGAAAGAGTTTTGGAAAATATACGGAGTGATACCACGCTGTGTACTTCCTTACGTAAGAAACTTTATTCATTATTGGGGATATGTGTGAATGTTCATGAACCATACACAAATGTCATTACGGTGAAAGCTGTATCTGACTATTAGACACAATGTCAACAATCCGAAAGTCTGAGTACCGATACATCACTGTTAACGTGGTAGAAAAAACAAATACGTACTTAAGTAATACCTTCAAAGGTTATGGTTAGTCTGTTAATCAGATTCTTATGTGACTTGACTTGAGGGTTTGTGTCAACGGTCTTGAGCATTGTAGCCAATAAAACTTAACACGAGTCGTTAAATCTCACTTTTTTAGCTATGGACTGAAAGGTTGAGTGCGTAGTAGCTCGTAAAAGTCAAATAACAAGGATAAAAGTGAGAAACGTGTGTGAATGGAAGGCAGGTGTCACCAACGTAAGAAGTTAACAAGCTAGTTGCATTACTAACAGCAGAATAAAATTAAGAGATGTCTCCTACGGTGACACGAGAGGAAACAGGAATTTCCTGTGGATTTTTGATTTGACCACGTAATGCTGTTGACCTAAAGTACACACATATCGTCCCTTCTTGTTATCGAAAACGAATAACGAATATTTATGTAGTCATGCTTGGAATTACTCATTACACTAAGTGTAAGTCGCCAGGAGCTTATTTTAGTGCTAAAAGCATTGAAAATAAGCGTCAGGCGCTATAAACTTCCCTGATATGATCATTCATCCTGATAGTTTTTCCTATTATTGAAGGAAGTTGGTCGAATGTTTCGCATCATCTTTTACGCACAAATTAGCAAGTTTATTAGTTTTTTCATGAAGATTTGGAAGTACTGTAGTTTTCTAATTTGTACTTTGAGTTTGTAGTTGAATGACACAAAAATATGAATGCCAACGAGATTGTTTTGTTGTGATATTTATAAGATAAAAACAAGCAGACTTCAATTACTGAAATTAATAGGCAGTTTTAGCGCTCTTACTCTTTTCCCAAAGCTAAGCGCAAGTGCTCACTCTTATTTCAAGAGAACAACATAAATTGTTCCAAGCAACAAATAAATCAGTGCTACCGGGCAAAACTCATGCCTAAAAACATTTAGGTGTGGCTCTTTGCACTTTACACCACACCGCATAATTATAGTGTATTTGTATTTGCACAGTGTCAGCTCTTGATATTGTTTTTTATATTTCTTTAATTCTGCGAACATGAACATAAAATCTGCACAAAATAAATGTACGAAAGTCAACCATAATATTCAAAGCAACAAAAACTGTTGAAAAGGGGTCAATTTACTGAAACAAAATAAAAGATATAAACCGTATAAATACGACGCTGAACAGCGTTTTCTACAGTGATTGGATTTTACATCATCTAGATTTCAAAGTCACAACTCGTGGCCTCCACAAAAAATGTACATAGTATGAAACAGCTTTTCATTGATTATACCGAAAGCATATTTATGATCTGTATAGAGGCATTTAGTGGTAATATATTGCCCCGTACTAAGCAGGTACTCAAATAATATGCGCACACCTTTCACGCGAAATTTGTGTATCAATGTCTCGTAGAAAAGTGAAAGCAAGCAGTATTTCGCACATAATAAATAAATGTCAAATACAGTCGATAATTCATGACTTGTTCATTGCCATATTCGCAGATGATGGAAACGGACCAATCGTAAAAATCCATTAAAACCATATCTACTTTAGCCAGCCAAATGACAAATGATTGGAACAAGAATGCCAACTGAGCACGGAAAGTAAAGAGTGAAATACACGCGGCATACAAGGAGAGTGCCATTCAAACAATTATTCATATTTTTACTTAATACTACTATGTACTTCCCAAAAAAGCTAAAGTATTCTCAATGAATTCCCATTGCCAGTGTGAATTATGCCAGTTTTATGATACGGTTGCTTTTAACTTCACGAGAACACTAGAGCCGGTAAATAATACAGTAATGATAATAGCAATGTCAATATTTTCCACCTTATTACGGCCATTTGTAGTTTTTAGTTGTTTCTTCCAAAATATAAAAGCACGAAAAACAAAAAAAAAGTGCTCAGTAAATTCATTGTATTGACGGATTTCAGGATTATTTCCAATTTCCAATCAACGATATTTTTTCTAATGCAGCTAAAGTACGAAACCATCTAGGCGTTTGGGTTGATCGTAAAAGGCTTTTATCGAAATTGAGACCAGGAGCAAAAAAAAAAACGAAATGTGGCAAGAGAGATACAAAAATCCTTATAGGTATACATTATATGTATTATGTAGTAGTAAATAAGTTTTCTGGTTAAGTTAAGTTTCTACTCGTACTATGCAGTTACAATTTTTCTGACTGTTATCTATGCATCTACACATGGAAAAAGAAACGATTTGCTTTAGAGGCTGTCTACTAGGGACTAGGGACACTCTAGTGCGTTGGTGATCTCTACTTTCCTAGCTGCTATCATTAAACAGTTAACCAATCTGAACTTGGAAAAAAAGGAAATATATAGCTGGCCACAACTATCTACTTCATGGTTGTAATCACTAGTCTGTAGCCTCATCATTTTTATAGAGATTTTTTTTGATCTCATGCCGCACGGACTTTGAGGATAAGTGAATGGAAGGATGATGAAAATCGTATCAAAATGTAGGTTTCGCTACTAAAAGCATTTTCACCCGTACTGGAAAACAGTTATTTTTTGCTCGTTCTTCCTTTAATGTGGTCAAGAGGAGGGGTAGTCTATAATTGGTACTTTGATCGGTCCGCATGATACTAGGATGAACTGTTTTTGGTTAACAGTACACGTGTAGTCAATTGGCGAAGTGAACTAAATGGTTATTGACGTTTACTAAAATCTCAAGTTAAAAAGTTGAAGTCGTATAACGCGGCGATTTAAAATGGCTTGCTGAGTTGATGGATTTCCAGCATAAATGAGCACTCGTTATCATCTAAGTCTAGTCCACCTTATATACTGAAACTGAGAAAATTAATACAAAAAGATGCTAGATGCTATGACTGTGTATTCTCTATTGACGTTATAAAAAAAGTTAACCATGTTAAAATTTAATTTTGTCGTGTAAAAAGTGGACAGAACGATTTTCAGCAAAAATTAGAAGAAATTTTCAAAAGGAACAGAGAAACGAGTATCATTAGGAGAAAGCAAGCATCTGTGTATGTTTGTTTTGATTATATACATTATATTATTATACTATACATCCACATCTATGCATCATACATGCACTTACCTTAACAACTACATACTTCATTTCATTTTTTCTTATTATAATTCCATGTGGGACGGACATACAATTTGAGCTAAGTATACTATAGAATAAAACTGATTTAAGAAAGTTTCGCTTCAAGGAAACATGGAGTACATACAACACACAGAGTTGGCTGTTCCAACCATTAATTATGCATTTATAGCTTCGCATGGCGCAATATATGTAGGTCGTCTGGGGACGCTTGCAGAATGCTCGTAAATAATGGACTCTAATCGTTTCATATTTACTTTTTCATTTTCAAGTTGCTTGGATAATTACTGTGCGAAATGAATATTTCAGCGAAAGCTACATTTGAAATGGATAACGGAAATTTTTCTCTTTCTACTGTTGCATTTTTATTACCATCGGGACCGGAATCGCATGTGATTAATTTTACTTGCCTCCCACTCACACACACACGCAGCTTTGTTAAATCCCACAGGTTTTTACGTTTTATTATTACCCAACAACTAACCATCAGCTATATACCTCGCCTCGCACTGCTACCACTTTCGATTTCTCGTATCTTTACAGTTTTCAATGAAACAAGTTTATGTATCACACAGTTGCAAATATAATTGCTTCTACATGGAAAGCAGTCTTAAGAAAGCGGCATGTGTTCCCTGCTCAGTCAACAAAAACGGAGAGGTTTTCTCTCTCTGTTGTAGAATTCAGCAACTTGTGACAAGCGTGCAGAACGCTTTTCGGCGAATTAGACGTTTTCTTTGTTCGTACAGCTTTCTCCGTAACGACCGTTTCCACCTCTCCTCGCTTTTTAAACATTCTTTGTGTAGCTCGTCTATACCAACTGGCTAATTTTGTATGCTCTTGGGATGCCAACAGTTTGAAGTTATTTTTTTGTTGCTATCCCTTGTGGACATGCATACAATATCAAGAAAGTGAGTCATGCACACAACTCGCTTAAACTTTCTCCATGCTGGAGTGGTAGAAGAGAATTCAACTCAGACATTTAATTACCTGGTTAATGGCATCTAAAACTCACGCACACAAAGGAATAAGTCAGTGTCCAAAAAAAGTAATGCTCACCACATACAAACAATGAATGTATATGTTTCTATTAGATTTTGTGTCCCCCTCCCTTCAATTTACGATAGAGAAAAAGGTTTGTTATTGTGTGAGAGCATAACGCTTCAAGTTTTCCATAAGCTGTGACATCCGCACACTGGAGGAGTTGGCTGTTAAAGTGTGTTCCGTAGTTATGAGCCACATATATAATACGCATTAACTTGGTTCGTTGACATTCTTTTATTCCTTCCTCTGCGTCACCAGGGACCAACCAGCTACCAAGTCTTGAAGGCATCGACTCAACTTCTTTCTTGGTCTTTTTCCCTTGACTACATTTGTCTTTTTCTTTTTTCCTCCATTTTGTTCTGTTATACAGGAGCCTTGCGTGTTTCTTACTTTCCTTGCTCACACTATTAGGATAATGCATACTTATAAAGAGTAAAATAAAATGGAATAATAATAAATAGCTATAACAGTTTTGCTATTTTCAGTTTACCTGCAAAGCACATAAAAGGTTATGCTCATGATAACGATGTGACTTTACCAAGCTCTGACTTGCACGTGCACAGACAAATAATGCAATCAGTGGTTGGCTCTAGACAAGCGTATAATTTATTTTTCGCCGTGAATTTCCGAAAATGGTGTAGGCCAAGGGAACCACCTAAAAGTGAAAGCATTCTATGGCAACATTGTTTGAAGGATTGTTATTACAAAAGCAGGTAACTTAAGCTTTTTTATGGGTAAATTTTGTCATGCCTTGTGGCTGTACTTTTCGTCCGGATATTTTGCATCCGGATAAATACATACGTTTGTAAGGTTATACAATCTGATCGTACAACCTTCAGCCATAAAAGGTATTATACGGATGGTGAACAAATTAATTAAGGGTGATTAGCCATAAATCTTATAAACCGCGCCATCTAATTATGCTGAACATATGTTACTTGTGAATGTATAGAGTTTCCTCCTCTCAAACTAATTAAAATTATTTGAGGTGAAAATAAAACTTTTCGAGGTGCTTGAGTCTTCTGCTATTTTACCTCATCAGTATTCGCAACAGATTTTTAATCGGTCATATTATAAGTAGACATGACAAATAAAACACAGTGGCAAATGCAAATATTACTCTGTGCTGTAATGAAATTTTACCCAGCTATGCAAATATACATATATGCAATAAAAAAACTCTAACAAAGTGAAAATCCGGAAACACTAACAAAGAAGTTGAGTAGGGTACAACCTGTTGTTAAACTGCATAATGTAAAAAGGATTATGCATTAATGTCTTGCTATCATGCATGGAAGAACAACTTTATGATTACTATGCGGCATTCTCATTCCCGCAAATTCGCCATTTATCATATACGTAGTACAAGTAGAAAAGCTGTGGAATTCACTCCGCTGTGAAATATGAGGGTAATGATGATGGCAGTAGTGGTACTGATGCGGTGTCGGAAGCAACGGTTATTATTACATTTTGAGAATATTCTCACAATAAACTTTCTGCGTGTACAAATGCGTTTATATGCACAGCACATTTTATGAATCGTGCAGGTCTGGAGAAGTACTCTCATTTTTTACTTCTCACAAAGAAAGATTGGAGAAAGCATTAGGTGGCATTTTCATAGAGAAAGCAGGGAATAAAATGTTCTCTCATTTTGAACAGATTCTTGCTTACATTTGTTCACCGTAATATTTGCATTAGTGGAAAGATTTCACACAACGTAAAGATGAAAAATAAAAAAACGAAATGCATTATGGTTCCACCCTTCTTTCCAGCCGTTAAAAGGGGCTATAATGAGGTCGAATTCTTTTCAGCTTTTACTGGGTTTATTTTGGTGCACACTTGAATCAACGTTTTCCATCCGTCGTGCAAATGAATTGGCGCGTTATAACCCTATTAACCTACGAAGCTTGGAAACATTCTACAATGAAGGGATTGGACAATATTGAAGCTGTTTGGATTCATTTGAAAATCACGTTCGGAAGTGATTTTTTTTTCGAACATTCCACTGATAAAGCATAAGAAAGAAACTTTGGTAAACACAAATTCTCAGAAGCAACGAACCATTACTTGAGCGACTTTTCTCAGATAATCGGTTACGGTCTGTAACTTGCACACGCTCTCGCCTTCGGCATTCCGAATAAACTGAAATCATCCATTTAATTACGAAGTGGGGATCAGCAATGGTACAATTAGAAATAAAAAGAGGAGCTATGGATGTATTATTGCTTATCGCTGAGACGAAGAAACCTGGAGCTATTTTTAGGATTTCTTTTACTTCCAGCTCTTACGGTATTTGCTCCTTTTTACAAGTTCCATTAGAAAAGTTCTTCTAATTTGACCTCTTGCATTTTCTGCTTCGAATTGGCATTACACATATGAACGCTCTTATAATCCTTACTGCTTGCGTCATTGATATAATTGATGAATTTCAAAGTACTTCGTACTGGATGTATGATGTGTTCCACTATGGGCTCGTCCATAAAGAACGCCACGAGAATTAAAATTATCGGCGACGGGCGAGGCTCTTCTCTCAAACGGAGACTTACTACCATGCCCTCATTTTTCGGGCCGTTCAGAAATCACCCACCTTTCAGTCCTCGTGACTCTTATGGATCATCCCCATGGAGCGTGGAAAGAGAATGAGACAAATTAATATAGACTTCCTGTCATTTTTGAGACAATTGGATAGGTGAAGTTAAGTTATACTGAGGAAAATCAATTTGAATCGATCAAGAATTGGGTAATGCTCGGTGTTAATGTATTTTCGAAAATTTGTAAATGTCGACAAGAAGGAGAAAACCTTGAGATCTTATGAATGATTTAGGAATGCTGGAAACATGAGGTTCCACGATTCCAATTTCTCCGCAATCTTCAAAACAGGCATTAGAGTGCAAATTAACGAAGACTCGGGTGGAAAAAAATGAAGGAGTAGAAATGGTGTGAGGGAACGAAATTGTTGGAAACGCATTTCCCACAGATGAGCTTCGAGGTAAGCGGTTTTTTTCCTGGGCAATAAATTACAATGGCTCATCAAGATGCATGTCTCGACTGTTGTCTTGCATGTACAAAGAGTGTGAGGATAGTGATACTGGAAAAAAAAACACCCAATCGCACTCAAGCGTGTAAAACTTGATGATATCGGCCATTCTGCTACTTTTCCACTCTAGAATAATATTTCAGTCGTAATATTTCCTTTCCATAAATAAAACTTGTCTCACTATCATACATACTCAGCCCAAGTGCAATAACTTATCGTTTTGACTAATGTAATAAGCCCACGCTCCAATATGTTTCTGGCCATTTTCGCCATGAATATACTTTTAGCTGCTAGTTACTGAGACCAGGTAGGTTCTTTGATGATAGTTAGTCCAAAATGCGAATTAAGTCACGCCCCATTAAAGAATTGGAGTCTTGTTGGTCATTGCAGCGTTAGTTAAGTGGTACCAATGCAGCAGCTCTTGCAGCAATAAATTACTAAATCTTCGGAACTTTCTCCCTGCTTGATTGTGGTGAGGACAAAAGTAGAATGGGTACGGGTA
>JAAXOA010002135.1:0-13910 GCA_036561885.1 Salina celebensis | reverse complement strand
GAGAGAAAGTACAACAGTGAAAAGAAAACGAAGTGTGTTTGTGTTCAGCATATATTTGGCAATAAAAAGTTGTTTAAAGTAAAATTCCGAAACAGTTTGGATTATTCAATTGTAGCTCTTTAATTTACATCTTTAGCGAGTTTCTCTTGGTTCTTGCAGAGCCCAGAGATTTTGTATGTTTTTTTAATATGAGTTTAGAGCCTGTTTCGACGTATATCCAGAGACAATCCAATTAGAGAACGACAGAAACAAAATTTTCAATATGAAATGTCAACAGAGACGAAAAATCTCGTGTGTTTCAAAATTGAAGTTTTTTACCCCTGGAACAAAGAAAAACGGTTAGAGCTGGAGCTTGCTGTTTTATATCAATACATTTTTACTTCAATGTAACAGTTAAGGGCTCGTCCATAAAGAACGTCACGAGGATTTAAGAAAGGGTTCTTTGAGAACGTTCCGCAATATGAGGGCATGGTAGTTAGTATCCAGCAGACGCCAGGCCGCACCTTGGTCAGCCGCGAGGGCGGAACCCCACGGCCTGCATGCGAGACGATCCAACGACCATGAAAGGCGACAAGTCAGGGACCGGAGGCGGTAAGAGCCGGCGGCCTGAGACACGAGCCTCGCCAGTTATGGGCTTGTTTGCCGTTGTGGCTCGTCTGTTGCCTGTCGGGCTCAGTCCTCTCGGCTGACCATGGTCCGGCCATGCGCCTAATGACAACTTAATACCATGCCCACGTTTTTCGGGCCGCTCACAAATAACCTACCCTTCCATCCTCGTGACGTTCTTTATGGAACACTCCTAATATTGAATATAAGATTTAATTCCATGTCATCTTACAATTTCTCAACATGCCCCAGCACTAGTTTTCTTTTCTCTCGACGCTATTCACAGGCAACAGGCTTCACATTTACGGTTTTTTAGTGAGAATAGTCAAAACTAGTGTCCTACTCAGAACAAGGTACTTTTTGTTATTTTATAAAGTAGTTTGAGTATATAAACTGTAATAAAATACATGCGAATTAGTTGAGCAAACATAAAGTTGAGGAACTTACAGGAATAAAGGCTCGTTTTAAATCCTATATATTTAAATTCAATTCAAGCTTCAATTCAATTGTACGAGTGACTGAGTTCAGGAAAAATCCACACAATCCCTCCTCCTCTCGCTCTTTTCCAAAATATAATATTTCATATTTCCCTACTCCAGACCCTGTCTTTTCGCCTTTTTTTCTCTCCCGGTAATATTAAATGTAAATGGAATCCTTAATTTTTGTGCCAATATCCGCTTGACGCTTCAATTACTTCAAAAACCTGTTCCGCTGTTTCCTCCAACTTACCGGGGAAATAACCTACTAAGGAAAAGGGTAATGCAATCAGCTTGTTAATCAATTACCATTTTATATTTTCTGACAAGAAAAGTAAAAAAAGAAAAGATGAGGGAAAAGAACAATGGGATTTACATCTTTTTCATCTTTGAAATGTAAAAGTACATTATGTGACCAATTAACGGCTGCGGTTCCAGCAAAGTTTTTGATTTAACAATCTTCTAGGCCTAACCATGATCCAACTACAAAATTAACTGAATGAAACATTTTTGATTTTAAATTAAAAAACCATAAAAATTAAAAAGAAAAGACATATGTTTCAAGAAACGAAAAGAAAAGAAAAATGTTTCATGCATGCATTGTGCAATGCGGGGAATGGGGCAAGTTGAGACTTAATTAAGATTTTATTTACTGCATGTTAGTTTTTAAAAATAACTTGTACAATTTACGCAATTTATGGCTGGTATGAAGCTGTTTGCTGTAATTAAACTATTTTTTCCCAACCAATGGACACCAGGTTTGATGGACTTAATTCTTGCGTTTTAAGTGGAATAAAATGTTGCAAATTGAATTCCTTACATTGCATTGTATAAACAAGGTAGAAAGGTTGACATTTTACTTTTCGGTTGTACTATGATGAATAATGCTTTTATTAGATTAACAAAAATAATATCATCTTTAAATACGCCACACCGCATTGAGTACGCATGAAGAAGTAAAAATTCTGGCTGGTTTGCTACAGATTTTTACTTTTTCGTTGAGGCAAAAATGTCTCTTGTGGGAATCCTGCTGTGATTTGTCATTGTCTAGTTTTTAGCCAGATTACATTCTGTGCTCAACAGACTTTGAGGAGGGGAACAGCGTGTGACATGAAGGGTATTGTGCATAAAGCTTATTCAATAAAACTGACTTCAGATATGATTGCAGCCTGGCAAATTGAACGTCTTCTAAACAACTTTTTTAAAAGGTTTTATTTTATTTTTTTATTTGCGAGTCGCTTTTTATAACTATCAAAAAAGGTTCACAGCAATTACAATTAAAACTAATTAGAATAATTAACTCTGAAAATAATGCAGTGAATTTTAGTTTCACTTTCTTTTATTACCCTTGGGCACTTTTCTATCTCTATTTCTATTCTTAACGTTTGTAGCTTCGTAGAAATTAGATCCCTATCTTTTTCTGTTTATTCTCCCTCTCCAGTCTTCGTTTCTGTTTGCTTGTCAACTTTCCACCTTTCCCTTTCTTAGCTCCAGCTTTCCCTTCTTCTAATCCGTCATCATCACTATCGTCTTCTGAAAAAGGTGCTGATCGTTTGAGTCCTTGCACTGGCGGCAGTGTTACCACTTCAAAACCTCCAACTTTCTTAGTTTTCTTCGTTAAACTAACTGTCTTTACAGGAGCTCCTTTGTTCTTTTTCTTCAATGATTTATACATTTCCAACCTTCCATCTTCAGAATCTGCATCACTACTTGAATCGTCGTCGTCATCCTCTTCAGGAACATTTTCAATTTCCTCAACTTCATCGTCATCCTGGCTAGCTGTATCGTCGTTGTCGCTATCAAACAGTTCCACACCTTCCGTTAAAGGCTTCACGTCTTCTTCCTCGTATTCCAAACCAACTTGAATCTTCTTCAGGTTTTGGGTTACATTTGGCTTTTCTTTTCCATCTTTGTCAGGAGCCGCCTCCACCTCTTTCACTACTTCGTCATCTTTAATTTCAACAACTTCCTTTTTCGCCTTGGGCAACGGCTTTTCGTAGCCTTCTGGAACAGTAAAATAAGGCAACTTTCCTCTCTGCCAGTCATTGAGTACCATTCTAGCAACTGCATTCATATCCGGTTCCGCTCCTTTCAATAGTTTCCCAGTTCGTTTTGCTAATTTCGTGAGAAAGTCTTCGGAGTCAGTCCAATCACTTATTTTGTAGGTTTTCCCCATGTACTGTTTCTTAACTCTGGACAATACTGTGGGAATATAGTCCTCCGGCGTTTCCACAAGTTCCATTCGGAGTCAGTCCAATCACTTATTTTGTAGGTTTTCCCCATGTACTGTTTCTTAACTCTGGACAATACTGTGGGAATATAGTCCTCCGGCGTTTCCACAAGTTCTACGCGGACAACTCCTTTGAGAACTTTGTCAGTGTCGGATTCCTCGTAGGGATAAACAACTCCAGGACAGTCGATAAGGTAAATTCTCTTCATAAGGGTGATATACTGCCAGACTTTGGTTTCTCCAGCGATTGGAGCTACTTTGCAAACTTTCTGGGATTTAAGGGTGTTGATTATTGACGATTTTCCAGTGTTAGGATATCCGATGAAGCCCACGCTGATTTGCTTTTTGTCGTCGTGCAGCTTTCCAAACTGGCGAAGGAGACTTATAAGTGATCCCTTTCCAAAGGGGTGCGTGATTGAAGCGTGGAAGGCGAGAGTGGGATATTCCTTCGAAAGAATTTGAATCCAACGTTGGGTTACCCAGGTTGGAACCAAGTCGACTTTATTCATGACGAAAACCAAGTGTTTGTGCGGTTTGTCTTTCTTCAAGAATTTTTCGATTGGAGGGGACCGTGTGCCTAGTGGATCTCTTGCGTCAAGAACCTGGAAAACCGAAAAAAAAAACAAATAATGTAAGACCTGTGGAAAGATTGAAAGTTTTATCAAGTGGACAACAATGAAGTACCTGAATGATGACATCCGATGAATCTATAACTTTGTACAACTCGTTCCATATCCGCTTACTCTGACCTGCAGCCATGACCCATTCCCTGGGAGCTGTCCACATGTCAGGTGCATCGCGAACTAAGTCCCTGTCCTTAGCAGAATCATAAGTCTCCGCTTTCTTTTCCGCTATTTGGACCAAGTCTGTTAACTCTGTTGCATTCAGATTAGGCCGTTTCCTGATTTTCTTCTTGCTGAACACGCTGTCAAAACTTTCAGTGTCCAGAATGTGAACTCTAGCCTGCTTTGCCTTGGCCTCCAACAAAGTAATCGGCAACTTGGTAGCCCTCATCACAACCTTTAGAAAAAGTACATAATATAATAGAAATTAGTAAATTAATCATTCACTTCAGTTTTAATACAGTTTTTAAAACTTGCAATGTGTCTATGTGTCATAGTCAAAAGTTTACTTCTTTAATCACAAACCTGATAAGGATCCTTCTGAGCTTTTCCCAACTCTTCCTGGAACTTTTCCAAAGCCCCTTGCGAAATTGTTTTTGAGTTTCCAAACCATTTTATGTTCGGCTCAATCCTCGCCACCGAACCGGATGGAAGTGTTGACTGAAAGGGTGCAGCTTTCACAATTTTTCCAGTACGATCTCGTTTCGGTTTAAAGTTTTTGTACATCCGTAACCGTTTAATTGTCGCTTTATCTCTGGGTTTCGCTACTCCCTTCAGGTCACTCGCTTTCCGGTCAACATTCATACTATGATTACTTTTAGAAGTCCCTGCACGGGACTTCTGTTGCGCTTTTCTTGCTTTCGGCATGATTGTAGCTGTAATTAAACTTTAACTATTCAATTAAAAACTTTTCCACTGTAAACAAACAAGACCAACTGGACAAGTCGCTTTCATTCAAAACACAACTGTGCTGTGCTTTTACCATGCAGGCCATGTGAGATCACAAGAGTGATGATGTTTCGCGGGGCACCTGAGACGCTCTATGAATTGAAACCTAGTGCGCTTTAGCGTGTTGACAATTAGAATTTCTCTCATAACACTCATAACGCAATCATAACACTTTCTTGGTGATGCAGATAGGATGATTTCCGTTGACAAACAAAATATGCTTCCGTTGGAGGTTATTTTATGATAATTAAACTCACAAGAATGCTTTAGATGAAGTTTTAGTTTTTTAGAGTTTTTGTAATTTATTTTGAACGCATATCAAACAGCGTATTATTATCCGATAGTCCTGATAAATTTTAACTATTTCAGCTAGTTTCTGAATTTTATGTAATTAACAAAATACATATATTTTTATGGTTTAATTACAAGTTTGTAAGTTTTCAAACAGTAACAAGGCTTCTGTCTACAAAGGCTTATAGATCATATAAAACAAAATGTCGAAAAAAAAAGAGTTATCATTAAAAAGGCGACTCCAAAACCAAGTTTTTGCTTTTACTTATAAATACAGCCATTTGCTGTCCATGTAAAAAAAAACTTTAAACAAGGAGCTTTTCAATTTCGCGTTGGATTGTTTGGATTTGCGGCTTCAGCTGGGATCCTTCATTTGAAGTAACAGAAGCAGCGATAACGGGTCGAGAAACGCCACATGCACGTCCAAGGGCTATAAAAACAAAACAAAAATCATTCATTATTTTCTGCAGAGCCAAACCATATAATATGACAAGGACTAAAAATTACATATCTTCCGGTTTATTTACCTTGTTTGGAACGTACGAAAACATATGGAACATTTTTGTCTTCACAGAGCAAAGGTAAATGCAGTAAAATTTCTAAAGGTTCCGCATCCGCAGACATCACAATAAACTCAGACTGTCCACGATTCAAAGTTTTGGTAGCTTCATTAGCTCCCTTCTTCAACTGTTGGTAGTTAGCCGCTTGTTGAACCAAGTTTAAAATCTTGGAAGTCAAAACTTGATCAGCCAAGGGGTACGCCTTAGGGTTAACTTCTCCTTCAGTCGTCTGCAAAAACAATACAAAACAAACAGCAAATTAAAGTTGTTATCTTTCTCAATCTCTCATGTAATATTTTTAATGTTTCGATTAAAAATACTTACCATTTTGAACTATGTTATTTATACTTTGGTAAAAATAAAGTTATTTCCTCTCGGCAGGCGCTTCACGGAGGAGTTTTGGATTCAACCCTTCAAGCTTTCCTATGAATAGAATCAAAACAACAGTTAAATTTTGCTAAAAAGCATTTAAAACCAATCACAAATCTTTAAAATATGTGCGTCAGTACTTACCACTGTCACTGCTTAATTTTTCCAAAAAGTAAACCAACTCGAACCAAGTTTTCTCGTCTAAAACGTGCTGAACACTGCGCTTTTTCAAGTGGAGAAAAAGGTACGCGTGTTTTCTATTTGGGCTATATAAAAATAGCAAGGCCAGCAGAACTCACGTTGGGAAGCCTCCCTTCAAATCCAGCGCGGCTCGAGTTTTTCGCTAGCCAGTAATATCTGCCTAGCTGATGGGGCTATGCGAACAGAGAAGGAGAAGCTAGAAAACAAAGTGGACGCTTTTACATGAAAACACTGAAATGTTTTCGAAAGCATTTTTTCGCTGAAAATGGAAAACAAACCCGGTTGTATTCCCCAATTTCATTACGAACAAATCCAAACTTTCGAGTTTTGTTAGTTTTCTGGTTTTGTTGGAGGGTTCCCCTTAGGCTTTGGACAACTTTTTATTGATCGGCAATAGTTTTTGAGTTCATCAAAAGTTGACTAAGATTGAAAGGTTGAATACTAGAGTGAGCAGTTAGTTTGATTAAAAACAGTCAAGTTGGTATTGTTTAGGCAGTTGTTCGGCAGTTTAAAGTTAAGTATTCAAACTTAGCAAGTAAGAAAAATGGCGACGAAGGCGAAGAAGGCAAAGGCTCAACAACAAAAGGAAACTGATGACGCGGAATCCCATGTTCAAGCTCTGGACACTACTGTTGGNGAAGGCGAAGAAGGCAAAGGCTCAACAACAAAAGGAAACTGATGACGCGGAATCCCATGTTCAAGCTCTGGACACTACTGTTGGGGACGTGGACGACGATGAGGCTCATTTCCAGGATATCGATTTGCTCCAAAATCATGGAATCGTAAGTTTTTGGCCAAACAAATTGATGAGGTGTCATTTCATTTTAATGTGTTTTGTGAACAGAATGTGGCCGACATTAAAAAGTTGAAGGCGGTCGGAATCTGTACTGTCAAAGGGGTTTTGATGTGTACAAAAAAGAAGCTGTGTAACATTAAAGGACTGTCTGAGGTTAAAGTTGAGAAGATTAAGGAAGCTTGCCAGAAACTTGACAGTGGAGGTTTTCTCACGGCTTTGCAGTTTTGTGACAAGAGGAAGAGTGTCTTCCGTATTACAACTGGATCCAAAGATTTGGAGTAAGTTTTACTAAGAATTTAGAACATAGTTCAATCACTTATAGAAAGAATTTGTCAAACAGATATTTTAACAAACTTTATGTTTTGTCACTCGCTTTTCAGTAAACTGCTTGGAGGTGGGATTGAGTCTATGGCCATTACTGAAGCATTTGGAGAGTTCCGAACTGGAAAGACTCAGTTATCCCACACTTTGTGTGTCTCGTGCCAAATCCCTGGAGCCAATGGATATCCCGGAGGAAAGGCTATTTTCATCGACACGGAGAATACTTTGTAAAGCTTCAAACGAGATTTTCATTGTAATCAATTTGAAAATGACGAATGTTAATCTCTCGTTAATCTTTGGTTTTTAAAACATTTTAGCCGCCCAGACAGACTTAAAGACATCGCAGATCGTTTCAGTTTGGACCAGAATGCTGTCTTGGATAACGTACTTTATGCACGCGCATACACTTCCGAGCATCAGTTTGAATTACTTGACCTCGTCGCAGGAAAATGTCATGAAGAAGCTGGCGTGTACAAACTGTTGGTATGAAATATGAAATCACTGGATTCCATTTTAAACCTGTTTTTGGTCGTAATATTTTTATGTTTTGAATGATTTGATTTATCTTCTAGATTGTTGATTCAATCATGGCTTTATTTCGCGTTGACTTCAGTGGTCGTGGAGAGCTGTCTGAACGTCAACAGAAACTCGCTCAAATGTTGTCTCGATTGCAGAAGATCTCTGAAGAGTACAACATGGCTATATTCGTCACCAACCAAATGACATCAGATCCCGGAGCGACCATGAGCTTTCAGGTAGTTTTAAAGTGATTTAAATTGTATGTTATCTTTTGTATGATGTCATCTCATAGTAATACAATACTAACCATGCTACCTTGCCATGATTGATTTGTTCACAGGCGGATCCTAAAAAACCGATCGGGTGGTAACATCATGGCTCATGCTTCAACTACTCGGATTTCGATGCGGAAGGGTCGAGGTGAAACTAGGATTGCCAAAATTTACGACAGGTAAGGCAGTAAATAATAGGGTTGTTTATGCAACAATTTCAATCCAATGAGTTTTTTCTATAATGATACGGTTTAAAATATTATTATAGCCCAGACCTGCCAGAATCTGAAGCGACCTTTGCTATTACTTTAGGAGGGGTTGATGACGCTAAGGAGTAAAATCGTTTTCGTTCAATATTTTTAAAAATCATTTAGTTTCTTCGCTCTTCAGTTAACGTTGGTCAGAGCTCCCACCTATCCTATACCGTTTTTAAATGTTTCTCACTGATTTTTATTTGTTCTATTGCTTACTCTGTTGTCGTTTTTGATTCGTTCTTTCAAATATTTGTGGACACTATGTAACCTTTGGCCGTAGTTGAGTTTCAGAGGAGTTTTTGTTATTTATGTTTACTTTAGTTTAAAAGACTTAGCGGAAATGATTCTTCTTGTTTTAAATGTACATTCAGTTTCGAAATTAAAACACATTGGAGAATAATCAAACCGACAATTTGCATCCCACAGTATCATGTATATTTGGCACTTGCGTAATCTGCAATCATCACATATAATTTAGTTGCTCTCCGGATTTATGCTAACTTACAACCACATACTATGTTTTCAATCATTTTTATACTTTACTTCCTAAAGTGAACGCAGGCAACATCTACGATGGATGGAACCGCTTAGTGAGTGATTGATTTATACTAGTTAGTTTTATCGACGGTTTTCATGAATCTGTTTACATTTAACACGAGCACTGTACATGCGTACTATATGTAATAGAAATCTCAGGTACTTCTGCAATGATATTCATCAATTTTGTCATATTATTTAGAAAACTTTCCCTTGCGCATCAGTAGATATTAAGATTTTCCGTCTTTCTTAACGATCATGTAATGATTTCGCAAAAAAATGTTCGGCCGCGTATGAAGCTCAGTCTTTAGTCTCACTCATCATCATACAAATTCAATTAATCATACAAATAAACACACATTATACCGTCGTTAATCGTACTTGGTCGGTTCCCCAAAAATGAAAAGTTTTTTCATAAACATTTTTGATGCAAGCTATCAATTTATCATTCACATGCGCAAATACTCATTCATAGTATGGACATATGCCAGGGATTAACCATTAAAAATTAAATCATCTTCTATCATCTATATCCTATGGTTGGTATGCTAAACGATTGCATACATTACATTATAGACTATAGACATTTGAAATGTTGGTTATATGAAATGTTTCGATATAAAAAAACAGGAGTGCATCTTTGTGTTGTATTGCGAGTTTACCAACAATGACAACAATGTATAACAATTAGAAAAAAAGAAGCATACGGCTCGTTTGCAGGAGAATACTTTCAGGCGCATGCACACAATAATCAAAATGCTACATTCTCAATAATGATACCTGTGCATTTGAAAACACCAAGTTTGCTTTTTCCACTCCATAGGTATGTATTCTCTGTTCTAGCTGTAGTGGGGTAAAACAGCCAAAATTGTTTTATCATTGTTAAAACTCTAAACTAAACCCCTACTATGCTGACGACTTATCCCCTCAATGAAAACATAGACAGGTAACTGAATGAAAATGAAGATGATTTTAAACGTGAGAATCTACTCAGGATGTTCGCTATAATCCCTATATAGTACATAGACAGGTAACTGAATGAAAATGAAGATGATTTTAAACGTGAGAATCTACTCAGGATGTTCGCTATAATCCCTATAGATGATTTTTACTTTTCAATCTACCAGCCAGCCATTCACCAAATACCAGCACATGTTTTCATTTTAAAAATACATGCAATAAGTGCACATCATTTTAAAATTTAGGGATTCTGCAAATGGTACTAACTTTTGTTTTTTTACGAAAGGCTTAGAAAGAAGTGTGCTTCAATTAGGGTTTAAAGTAATTCCTATATAGCGTATATATATTCCTGTATATAACATAATCATATTATAAGTTTTCATATAAAGTACTTTTTTGGTAGGTGAAATCGAAATTATTTTTTAGTGCTCGTGAAATTTCATACCTGTTTCTTTCAAGAGCACTGCGAACAATGTGAAGATATTTTTTTTGCATGTTCAACATTAGTGGCTGTTGCTATTCTGACAGGAAAGGTTTCTCTGTGCTCTGCACTAAGAAAAGGTAAGAAAATAGTTGTTATTAAAATCATTTATATTTTATACAATACACACCACGATCTTGATCATAAGCACACCTGTGGTAACATAAAAAGATCCCATATCACACCAACCATTTATACGCTTCCAGTTGGCAGTTGGCGTTGCTACAAGAAAGACAACTTTTTGCAAACCCACACATGAACTCATAAAACTGCCTGTGCTAACCTCTAAAAAAATGTCTATTGTTTGTAATTTTTAAGAATTTTGCAGTTTTTGCTTGTACACAAATTATTTTGTACTGGTCCACATTATAATTTTTTTTGATAAAACTAAGTGCAGGTTGGACTGTGTTACAGAGATTAGTCGTCAAAAATTGGCGCCTACACTTAGTACTAGACTACAAGGTCAATTAGGCTGCTAATTTTGTAATACATATTTTTGTTTTGAATCATAGCTTTTTATACAAAACAAAACATCATCGTATCAGTTTGAAGCAAAAGTGCCTGGAATCTTAAAAGTCAAATGTGCTTAAAATCTATTCTATATGAGAAAGTTGTTTTGTTTCTTAAATGAAAGTTTTTGTTCTTCAATCTTAAAAAGATCTAAGTTATTTGCTGTGCTGCTTGTGGCTGTGTCTATCAAAATAGTTTGGTTGGTTTCCTCTGAAAAGTTTGTGAGAACAAAGCCAAGGTGAGTGATATGCATGAAAAAAATCTTATTAAATTTCAATTCACCTTGTATTTTTTTGTCACAAAGACGAACTACAAACGGGAAGTTTACGTTTTATGTTATTCAACGGTTCATTTATAATATTTTCCTTTTGAATTGAATTAAGGAAACTGATTTTCAGTGGGCGGATTCACAGCAGTAGTCAAATTAGTCGATTGAGTTTTCAAAATATTAACAGTCTGTGTATGCAGCACAGAAAGCGTTAGCTGTTAGCGTAAAATCATGTCGCATGTAAATGATTGACCGTTCGGCTGTACGGTTGTAAACTTCAATTTTCATTTGTGTTTAAAACGTGCTTTCGTTCAACTTTTGAATGTTCATGGCATGCTGAGCAGAAAATATTCACGCATTTAAGACTTTTAATTACTGTTTTCGTCTTTTGGTAATAAGCTAACGGGAAAGCAGTTGAAATATCATTGGACAGTTTATCATTCTTTTTAAAAATACATTTCAGTTATGTAATTTTTCTTGCGTAAATGAAAAACAACGCAGTTTAGTAAGTCGAATGATTTATTTCAGTGTTTGGTCATTCCTTTTGAATTTAAAATGCGTATCAAAATGTGAAGAATCCTGCCAATTTCACTTCCAACTTGGTTCTTTTTTCTGGGTGATTGCTTCCGCAATTCAGTAAGCGAAACTCATATTAAAGCATGCAGTCATTCATGCCAACAACACTGTCTCAAGATTTTAAGTTGTCAGACTAGCCATGGGTTCATTGTTCTCTTTAAAGTAAAGTAAAGACACACTATTATGTCTTTTGTGTGAATATGATTTCCATTAAAATGTTCAACTTCTTTAGCCTATTTTGGCAAACGTAAGACATTCTGCCCCCTTGTTTGCTCACGCAATGTGTAGAAAAAGTCTGTTTCAACCGCATAAATTGTAGTGAAAGAATTGCCCATTTGTGCCTTCTGCGGATTTCTAAATGTGTTTCATGTGTAGGTTTTTTTCTAATTGCTGATGCTGATACACAAGAGATTTTATATCAACTACTCGTAAAAGTCCGTGTTGGAAATACATCCTGTAACCTATAAAAACCTATGAATTTGGGTACGGTATGTTCATATTCAGTTTTCGGTTAAAGTTTCTATTGAAAAGTTGCCATTTGATATTTTTTTTCAACTATTTCCATGAGTTAATACGTTGTGCGCAAACTATTACATATTATACCAGTCCTGTTTGATATGCACTCGCATAAGCCGTATCTAAATCGCGCAACCGTTAATTGTCTTACAAGGGCTTAGCAGTTCCAGTGACTATGTTCCAATCCATTGCAAACATGCCTTATTTGTAAGCATGCATATTTATACTGCACTCGATGTAAATACTCCTATTGTGTGCTAATATCCCTTGGAATGGTTTCAGTGTATTCATTACATAAACAAGCGAAAAGGCTTGGGCATTGAAAATGTTTGCATGATATGGTGACATGAAAAATTTGTTACATAACTGCCCTATGAAACAACTGACCATTGACGTGACTAGTAGGGAATGTCGTAAATAATCTCGATTGCGATACTGGAGAAATGTTAGACAAACAATTTCACCGTGTGGATGGCTTTCACTATTTGGCATACGGAAGAAATGTTGTTTTCTGCATGTGGAATTTTGTATGTATTTCTGTAACAGTTTGTGTGAATTTGTTAGAGCCATTCTAGCATAATCCGACTTCATCCAATTAGTGGTAACATTTGCAAATCAAGGCATTCTTCATACTTGAGTCAACGCACTTTTTTAGATTGTAGAGGAGTGCTGCAAGTGGTTTTTCTTGACGAGTTTAACTTTTGTCACATTTTATGGTTTTTACTCGCTAAATATTATCATTAGCATGCAAATCGACGTTCCTCTACTAATTAGCATCTTTAATACGTACATTGTATGAGATAACAGACTTCGTTTTACGTTCATCGCAGTATTTTATGCATTAAAGATAATCTCTTAACAGCTAACTGTAAATATAAATTCCTGAAATCGCTAAAATTGTGAACGTTGCTGTATAAAAGACACCGATTCAGTTTAACTAAGTTGATTGGACACACTATCATACCCTAACACTTAGCAATATTACGCTAACAAACCAGAAAGTACCTTTTCAAATATTGATGCTTCGGCTAATCCATGTTGTAAAGCAAAAACTGTTTAAAACAAATTGTGTTTTATCATTTTTGTCACGCATCGTCTAGTCAAGGTCTCAAAGTAGGCTTGCTATAATCCTAGTTTGATCATGCTAAAGCTATTGTATTGACAAGCTATTATGTTTAAACGTTCCATGTCATAAAATTCTCCATATACTTCTTACTTCCTAGTGACCTGCTAAACTTTTCAATTCATAGGGTTAGAATTTTTTTTTTGCTACTGCACTACTTGTGGTATTAATCGTACATATTATCCTATGATTAATACCCTTTTGGTTAAAAATTTAGCCGGATAACACAAAGGAAGAAAAAATACCATTTGCCATTTACACATTTTCCGTGCACACGAAATAAAACAAAGCAGTTTTTTATGGGCACGCAGTTCATGTGGCCACGCAAATTGTTGAGAAGATGATTAGAGTATGTGGGGGAAGTGTCCAAAACTTCATGTCTCGTTTCAGGGGCGCATATCTACCGGCATAAATAAGTACCGGATGGACTTCGTGATATGGATATGGTTTTACAATTAGTAACAATTGAAAAC
>JAAXOA010002134.1:0-13916 GCA_036561885.1 Salina celebensis | reverse complement strand
ATTTTTGCGGGCTAGTTGCTATTCAATTTTGCAAAATATCGCACATGGGGGAATCATGTAAATTTAATGCATATTTACTTCTTTAAATCAGAATGAAAATAGCGATAACTTTTGAATGAGTGAATCAATATCCCTGATTGACACAGCATATGAAAGCTCAAAGAGTTAACTTTTAAAGTTAGTTATCCGATTTTGAGTTTTAGTGAGAATTTTAGGGCAATTCTTGAGTAGGTTTGGACAGCCAAGTTTTAATTTATTTAATACACTACATTTAATGCTATATTACAGGCGTTTAGGCAACGATGACAATAAGTCTGAGCTTGTTAAAACAAAAATGAACATGATTATGTCATATGTTTTAATACGCCTGTATTGCCTTGACTCCGAAATTCCTCCCAATTACTAGTAAACATAAAATGAAGTTTCGTGACAACGCAATGTGCGGTGTAAATTAAAACATAATTTGCATGGTGAATAGACATCCATATTATCAGGCTCTTATGGAAACTTGCTTGAAGTATGTTACATCCTCCATAATTCATACATTCGGAAGCAAAGCTTCATAATTTACACAAGAAAACGTAGAATTCCCTACAACTTATGGAACATCAATGCGATAGATTCCGTCCGAATCAAGGACAACGATATCAATTGTTAAAGTTTGGGCTTGATCAAACCCCTTCATGTGCATATTTTGTTGAAAAACACTTAAATAATAACGTCAATTCTTTTTGCATAATGTAGTATATTTTTACGACTACTTTTTGGCAGACGCTTTTCAACTTTACAATGATAAATAAGCAAGTACGCATGAGGACAGATTCAATTGGTCGCGATGTCTTGTCTGTGCGTGCGCACAATATCATGTGACAAATTAACATCCATTTTCACTCGCATTTTGGTCAACCTCCATCAGCTGATTACGTTTTCTGTCATTCATACCTATTGTCACATTTGTAACTAGGAAATAGGAAAACATAGAATGTAAAAGTTAAACTAACCGTTATTCCAACAAAATGACGTTTTCCACCTTTTGGATAATTCGTTTACACCTATCCGAGTTTACTCTTGTTCTACATGCTTTGCCGATTGTCGAAGCAGTTATTACTAAGAGCTAACCGAGCTGTTGCTTTGTCCATAAATAAATGGAAGACTCGGGAGCTGAAAATAGTATCGAAAACATTTTTTTGCGTTTTTCCCAATTGAGGTGAAGTTCGGAGACACAAACTTCATTGACTCCATTAGAATTTTGCAAATGGCTTTACAGTAAATCTTATTTTGCTTTCATAATAGATAGTAGAATGTTTATATACCATCAAATATCCTTTTATTTCTAGCTCAAGAAAGTACAAAGCACTTATGTGTGTCTTGTAAAGGTGAATACCATTAGTATTAGTTAAACAATTTGTGACTTTTTTTCGGTCTTGCTCATCATTCAGCAGGGTCACTTGTGGTGCACATTTCTGATCCATTTTATCACAATATTCTCGCGTAATTCGTTGTTATCAGTTATTTCAGCGAGTAGTGGGACAAACAAACACATAGATAGTAAAACATAAAAATTAAACTGTGCCCCAAATTTTGAAGAGGCTACGCCATATAATCCTTGACCAAGACAACTTTGCTTTGTTTATATTTGTTCAAATGTTTTGTTATTAAAATAGTCTGATTACAATATTCCCTCTTCCGCTTTTGTCATCTTTACGGCGTATTTACATCAAAACCGAATTACTCTAATCCTGCACCAGTACGATATCAGTTGAGATTCCAGAAACCCCCTAGCTATTCCATTGTACACCACTAGTTACGATGGAAGATTCTGAAATTGAATATTTAGACTCTGTGAGGAAAACTCTGATCCAAAAAATAACTTGGGGCACCCAGATAACCGCAGCATTAATTTCGAGCGGTTGTACAACAACGCAAGACATCAAAGACATTGTAATTACTAATTACATATTAAAATACATAAATATATTGTCGATTTTAATCTATGTAAATTTCTCTCATCCAACTTTTCATCACCAGGAAGAGGAACATCGAACAACCAGCAAGCGGGTGGAGGCCTTGATTGATTTGTTAAAACATCTGGAAAACGGATACAAAAATCTCCGCGAGGCTCTTGTCAGTAGCAGACAGTCTGGAGCAGTAGTCATTCTGGACAAAAAGAACCAGGTAAAAAACACTATGGAACAGTCATCTTAGCTCAATCAGCAGTTATAAAACCTGGTCTTCGAAATACCAACTGTTTTCAGGTACCGGAATAGAACAAAACAAACATATCCGGTTCTAGTAACGCAATGGTCGAAGAACCAACCAGAAATTCAGGACCTCTAACAGTGACCGGTGATCCACATGCTCTTATCCAAAAAACCTCGCCAGAGCTAGTCGGGCTGTTGTCATCAAAGAATATGAACACTACTGTGATTTTACAAATTGCTGCGCTCAACTACTTCGATAGGACAATGTTAGATGAGGTTTTGTATGGCGCTTACACAACTGAATCTCCTCGTATTTTTGAATTTTTGAGGCTTTTGAGCACATTGTAATAATAATTCCCTTTTAAATTCTCTTGAATTCTGTTTGTCACTTGTTGAATAACCAAAATACGATTTTGATTATATTTTTAGGCCTGCCGAAGACTTGAAGACTTGTGTTGAGAAGCTGTGCAATTTGGATGGCCAACCTGTTCTTTCAAAACGCATCGCTGAACTTTTTCGGCGTCGCTGCTCGGATTTAGTAACCTAAGGAAAATTTCAACATTAAAAATTGTTCCCAACTATTCTATCATAGTTTCTACTACTATCATAGTTTTTTGTGTAACGATCTTTGTTTTAAATGTGTATTAAAATGTTCCAGAGGAAGTAAGGTATAAACTATCCATATTTATTCCTTTTTTTGTCATTGCTAATAAAAATTTAAAACTGTGGTAGATTATTAATGTTTTTATAATCAAACGAAATATTATCAAGCATTTTACAGGGTGCGTTATGAGTTGACCGTGAAAGATTCTTAGTTAATGAATCACTCAGTCTAAATCAACCGGCGTTTCGCGTATATCAACTGATTTTAAATAGACTTATCCGTACCACCTAGGAAAACTCTCAAGCTTGTTCCGCAGTAAACCTCTCAAATGCTTGTGCATTCGGACCAAACAACGCTAAAAAACCATCAATAAACAGGAAACTTCAACATAACAATAACAGTGTTATTAACATTTATCAGTTGATAAATCTGTTGTCTGATTACATGCGAATGCTACTAGCATTTGCATAAGTGTTTCATACTGAGGAAAAATCGCTCAGAAATAGTTTGGCTGGTAAATAGATGTTCAGTTGTTGTTGGTTTTTTATGCCATCTTTATAAAAACTACAAAAGTAGTTAATATTTATTGTGAATATATATTGCGCCGTTTCTTTTGACAACACAAGAGTTCAAAACAAAACAAAGATGTAGGCTGGTTTGGTATGCGCAAATATCCTGTGTGTTGGCTAAAGAATTCCCCTAGTCCATAGCACCAAGCACGAGCTCAATTAAAATAGTATAAGCCGTGTTTGATTGAAAAGGAAATAAGTTATCGATTTTGTGTTCAGCAAGAGCTTTTCTTCGACATTTTATCACTTTCAAAAACAACAGTAAAAAACCAAGAGTTATGAAAAGGCACACTTCTGCATCCAACTTTGAATAACAGATACCAAATCCTTTGGAAAAGCGAAGTATATATTATTTATCAAGCTCAAAAAATAATTACAATACATCCAGCATGCATTCAAAACAAAACCTCTTGTATGTTTTAGACAACGACTTAAATCAAACATCAATTGACACCATTGTCGCCAACTTCTCCCAGTTACTTCAGTACTATCATTGGCCAGATCGTAAATATCCCTCTGTAATTGTTTTGAGCGAAGTAGCAAAACATCTAAACTCAACATTGATGGTTTATTCATACCAAAATCACTCGGAAATCCAACCCGATTCCCGTATTCACCCAGCTATACATCCTGAACTTAGTACAAACAGTTATCAAAGCAGGTCTGTTTTAAACTATTGGAAGCCATACCATTTCTTGGAGAATTTAACTGGCAACAGCGAATATCCCAGTTTCATAGCACGGAACACTTACAGTTTCAACTTCGCGTATTGTGCCTACCCCGAGCACCTGCACTGCACGTGGGACCATTCACAACAGAAATGTTCAGTTCTCCTTTCGACGGAACCGCATGGGGCTTTCTTCTTGCATCTATATTTCTGGTTACTCTAATCCTCCCAAAGCGTAATATGCTTTCTACAACATCCGCTTTGCTTTCACCTTTCACCGGCATACCCGTCTCACCGACCAAATCTCCCTCCCAATTATTCGTATTATGGACTCTTATCAGTGTAGTTGTGGCCTCTATGCACTCTGGAGTAATAAGCAGCCTAATTATCCGAGAACCTGAAAAACGGATTCTTGAGGATGTATCAGGCTTCCATTCCAATGGGTACAGCTTATTGTTCCGCCGCGAGAGGCATAGAAACCTTGTGGTTAAGATGGCAGCTAAATCTGGCCTTTCTTTCCTTCAGACAATGGCAAACAACTTTAGCAAAGGAAAACTTTCCGCATGGCAACTTTAGCAAAGGAAGAAGTTACAAAGAATGGGGAACTGCTTCAGAAAGAGTGCTACGTGGGTAAAAATACGTGGAAAGTTCCATTGTCATCATTTTACGGGATATTTCCACCTAAGTCTCTAGAAGTCCGGCAAACATTGGAGAATCTTATTGGGGTTGGAATTCAAAAACGTTGGATGGATGAGTACGAAGGAATTTCAATTTCGAAGCGTGTTCAAGATCGGGCTAAGTTTAAGGGTCCTACAAAAATTTGGTTTGACGACAATCATATGTCCAATTCACTTGGGATCATCTCAAAAATGACAAATGTGTTTCTGTTTTGGAGCACAAGCTTACTCCTATGTGGAATTTTACATTCAGCGTTTTTGGTTGAAAAATCCGAGCAGATCAATTACACAGATATCTTGTGTTTTCTGGGATACACTCGGTGTAAGGCTTTGTAGCATGTTTAAACAACGCACAACTGTGGCTTCCTACTAAAGGCGTAAGCGTCTTATTCATGCGTGATGTATGCATCCACCATAAACAGGTTAAAAGGGATCAATTGATTCAATTGTATGGTTGTATATTTGCTCTTTGAAATTTGTAATGAAATAATATGTAATAAATATGTATGTAATGAATATATATTGAATGTTGGGAACAGCTTGCCGACCCAAGATATAAATTGTAACAATGTCATGGCCCAACTTCCATTAATTTCAACCACTTTCTGACGTTCTCAACCTCTTCTTGAAGCAAATATTGTAAGTTCTCTCCGGTTTCAGTGTTATATGAAAAAGCAAATTCACATCTTCGGGCGTATCAGTCGTCCAAAAATCAAAGTTGCTCACAACCTTTGCAAGTATTAGTTTCATTTCCAACAATGCCAGCTTCCAACCGATACAATTTCTTGAGCCCAATGAGAAGGGAAGAAAAGTATGGGATGGACGAGCTTTTACTGCCTCCGAAAGAAATCTGTCTGGATTGAATTTATCAGGGTTGGGGTAAAACTCCGGGTTGCGATGAACCCCCCAAAAATACAAACACATCGTCTCACTTCCTGCCAAATACGAGTCTTTGCTTACTTGCAGTGGATTCTCAAGCCATCGTAGAATCATTGGAACTGTCGGTGTAAGCCGCATGCTCTCCAGTACGCATCTTTCTAAATATTTTAACTGGCCGAGGTCTTCCATTGTTAATGAAGCCGTTTGTTGCGTAGTGGCATAGTGTTGCATAAGAAAGGAATCCACCTCTTGTTGACATCTGATCTAAATAAAGTGTTAAAGTCAACATTTTGCACACTCAGTCAATACTTATCTTCTAATTACCTGAGCTTCTCGATTGCACGCAAGATGAAATAGTAACATGTCCAGTGCGGTTGTTATTGTCTCATGTCCCTTAAAATTATATACATATAAAAAATACATGTATAATATGTTCAAGTTGTTCATGTATGTCTGTTAATTAAGTATACTCACAGCCGCCATGAATGTAGTCACTTCATCGCATATCTCCTTGTTGCAAACTGACGCATTTATGAGTTTCTCAAGTAAACATTCATAGGGCTTGCAGCCATTATCGCTATCAGTCATCCTACTCATAGCCTCGGTACGTTTGAGGGATTCAAAGTGCTCAGAATCGGTTGGAGCATCTAAGCTAAAATTTGTTATATCTTGGTTCTCGTTGGCTTGTGCAAAGTCCCTTGCAATATATCTGAAGATAAGCTAAAATAAAAAATACATGTACAAATGGGACGGAGTGAAATTTAAATTTGAGTATTTAATTGTGTCCTGATATTGTTTGTGTCTTTGACAAGCTTACTTTGTGAACGTGTTGAGTCATGTTAGCCAATGCAGTGTCCAGTTTTCGCTTGTTCGGATGAATTGCCCACACAAATGGAATCATTTGTTCGGGGTTCATAAAGCGCTCTACGGACGAGTCCTTACCACTGTTTGAGTTTAGGTAAATTTTTAAAAGTAATAACCATTTATATTAATGCAAATTACTCACTTAGTAGTGAAATCCTGATGAAATTGTTTTTGTTCTGTCTTCGTCATGTTGAGATTCTCGGACCCAAGAATGATTTCTGAAGGATAAAGCTTTTGCTAATTACTGATGATGCTAGATTATTTCACGCAATGTTTTCTAATGGAAGATTTAAAAAGTTACGTGATGTGATTGTTAACGCCATCGAATCAAGTTCGGCTTGCATAGCCTTGTTTTGAATTACTCCATTTGCGTCTTGGTGGTTTGCAACTTGTTCTATAAACTTTTGTGCACTATCATTCATAAACTTGAGGTATGGAATAAACGACCTGTAGGAAAACGCAGATGAAAGAGTCTGCCTGTGTTTTTATCCAGGTTGTATAAGGAGCTCCAACCAATCCATCTTTCATAGCCGCTGTGAGTAGTGTGTTATAAAAGTATTCTGGTTTATTCAAATGATCCTCACTGGTGGATGAAAGTATCGCCTGTTAAGAAAAACAAACGTTGAGACAATATTTAGAGGGTGGGGGTGGGGTCTTGTACAGCAATGGTGCTCGGCTCGTTCCCATATAAAACGTTTCCGATATATGTCGTTTCCCATATACACAACTCCCAAATGTCATTTTTCCAATGTGGAAACCTCCTATATACGAATATTCCCATATTTTGAGCTCCATTATTAAAATTTCCCATATATAATTTTCCAATATGCAAATGCATTTCATTGTTCAAAAACCACACGGCATGAACGCATCAAATTCTTAAAATTAAGAAGAAAATTTTCTAATCAATAAAATTCTATTTTGAAAAAGCAAGTTTATAGCACATATGCACTTAGGGATGGGACCAGCCGTGGCTCGGTGCTCGGCCGAGCTTTGGCGTTTTTGTAATTTTTTTATAAAGCTCGCCGAGCACCGAACTTGGGGTATCAGGCTCGGCCTAGTAAAAAGTAATAAATATAATGATAAAAAGCCAGTTTTCCACGACGGAAATGATCTTTACTCCAGAGATTATTAGTAAAAGCCACATAAGTCTATGTTATAGCTTAGTAAAGGGCTTTGTGGTGATTTCTTTTAATAACTGCACGCGTACCGCATCAATATTGAGCACAGAATGCGCATATTTACGGCGTTTTATTATTATTTTTATTAAATAAATTATTCCGAGTACTCGGCGAGCCGGCTCGGCCGAGCCTGAGAAATTTTAAAATGCTCGGTACTCGGTGCTCGGCCCATTTTTTGGGCTCGGTACATCTCTATACGCACTCATTAGTTGCACTTATAATACCTTTTGAGGTGGAGTTCATGTGTTGCACTTGCACTTATCCTGAACTTCGATTTTGCCTGTGCCTAAATGCATTGGAAAAAGAATATCGGAAATTTCAATAGTGGAAAAATATTTATCGGAAAATTCCGATATGGGAAATTTCCGTATTGGAAAAGAGACATATGGGAAGTGTGAATATGGGAATTGACAAATAGCAGCCCTGCCATCCGTCCTTCTTTAGGAAGGACAGTCCTACTTTTTGGCCGAAAATCTGACAAAAATAAGGACGTCCTTCCTAAGACTAAAAATGTCCTTGTTGTCCTTATTTTGATGTTCAAGTAAAAAAATGCTTGCAGGTAGAATGACGAAACGTAAATTACATGAATAAAGTCACTTGACTTTCCCCCGAAGTGTAGTACAAAACCCAGGCTGTTCCATTCTTCTCTCCAACAACCAAAACAAACCTATTCATGAGCTGATCCCAACAGTATTCTCAATCTTTTCGATTCTCAGGTAATCTGTTTTGTAAGGGTGATGTTTCGTACTGATTGTTCATTTATTACAACTTTGAAATTTTTTAAAATCACCTGGTCATAACCCATTCAGATCCTTCACATTGTCCCAAGCTGTAAACAAGATTCCCAGTTTCTTCGAACCCATGCAGGTTTTTGAAAACCTACTTCAGTACCGGTTCAAGTCTTTGCCAATCTAGCGTCCCCAGATTCAACTTCCCCAGTCCTGGACAGCTTTAAATAATTTTGTCGACTCCTATTGTGAAGGTGATTCTTTGCTCGTTAAACTTTATACTTCTTAAATTCCCCCCAGTTATTGAAATTCCCTCCCAATTTGAAATAATCGTCGCTTCTTATCTAGACAAATTTTGTGGAATCCTCACAGTCACAACTGATAACTAAACTACTTCAGTGAGCTCCCTGACTGTACTGACACTATATATGATGTTTCTTCAGAACCGACTTCCTATTTTTACGGAAACAATTTTAAAGATTCTGAAAGACGATTTTAGCGCGGTAGAAGTAAGTCAGGCCCTACAGCAACTTATAATCTCTTTGGAAGCCAGAAAACGCGAATTGTTTGCAGGTGTTAAGGCAAAATTCCTTTTGAAACAGCTTGTGGATAATGGAGAAGTAAATGACACCCAGTTTATGAAGACGGTTAACGAGTTTTTTGAAACTGCCATTACAAACATCAAAACCTGGAAATCTCCAATGGGGGGAATTGACAGTGCTTCAGCGGACCATGCTTTCGGAGAAAATTCCTTAGGAGAGCATTTAAAACTCTCTTCCTTTTTTTAACTCTAAGTGAGTAAACTTAGATGATGGTCGTCTCTTCGATGAGTTCAACTTGTTGGACTCATTTCGCAATCTGGAAAAATTTAACGACTGGAAGCTTCGACATGCCGCTGTTCAGGATGGCTGGATTGAAATTTTCGGCCACTTCACTAAACAGTGTTTTAATTTTGACAACATTTTCTAAATTGTTTCTTTCACCCCACCCAGATCATATGCACATATGGAGCGTATATTTGGTCTAGTCAACAAGTTCTGGCCTTCCACACTGGAAGCGGCGGTTAGGCTGAAAATATACGCTCAGATGAGCTGTCAACAGTTCCACGAGTATCTCAAGAAAAACAGTGCAATTTTGCAACGAATGCATTCTGCAGAAAAGTATTTAAGTAAACAAACATGATATTCCCCTTGAAATCAAAATTCACGCAATTTTTCGCACCAAATACAAAATTTTATTCTTCCCATTAAATCGTACGATGAAATTAACATGACATATTATTGCAATTAAATTAAAATCCGATTTGAAATTAGTGTCCTTCCTTGGCATCCTCGATGTCCTTCCTTGACAGTGGATGCACCTGGCAGCCCTGACAAATAGTGGAGAAATCATATAATGCAAACTGCCGCCGACCTACAGCAATGGAATCAGAATTATTAGTGCTTTCATATTCACTGGTGAATTAAGATTTAAGTCACCATGGATATCCTGGTTTTAAATCTCATCTCCAGACTAACTCTAAAGTATAACATAATATCGTAAATGCTCTAAAGATCGCCGGGTCTATAAAGATCGTCGGTCTGCAAACATGGCAGTGGTAAAAGGGTACAAAGAAGTCAAAGTCATATGTGTCAAGTTGGGAGGGAAATCCTTCCTAACCAGGAATAATATTGCTTTATAGCATTGCTAAAATGATAAAAATGCAAATCGGCAATGAACTGGGACTAACGTACTTATATATTATTGTAAAGATAAAGATATTTAAAGACGTCAAGATGGCCGGAGGCGTTCTTTGGAGCTTTTACGTTGACGGTAGTCAATAAACTACTGTTTAAAATCTTACTTGCCTGAATGTATTTAATGTCTGTAGTTATAAGAAGAGAGCCAAGGCCCATTTCGGCTTTAAAAGTTGGTCCATATTTTTCCGATAACTGATGCATAAGCTCCACTCCAACTATGTAATCATACCTGATCTTTAATAATAATCAACAAAGTAATTGATAATAGAAAATATAGTCAACTACCTGTTCGCAACTTGTACACAAAGATAAGTCCATCCACAATTGGAACTCTAATAGGTAGCCATTTAACCCTTGGAACTCCGTCATTTATACATTTCGAAGACTTTAACACTCGCGAACACAACGAGTTGTAAACAGCAACGACTGCAAGAGCTAAAAGTGTGACTATCCGTAGGTCCGAAACAGTGCAAACATATGAAATAATACACACTAGAATGCAAACTTTGAGTCCCGTCGTAGGACTATTCTTTGCCAGATGTGTAAGCATCTTGTGTTTGGAAGCTTCCTGGTCCCGGTCTGAAAGTCAAATGAGCATATTTTGATACCTTGAATAAATTTTACTTCAATCTATTTCTTGATCATGTTGGATTTAGTTGTCTACATCTTATTTATTATTATTAATGAGGTAAAAAAAATTGTTCACTGAAACAAAAATTATTTTAAGGAAAAGTCGTTTGATTTAATCTTTATAGCTTTCGCAAGCTTCTAATTTCTTAATTAGTGATCTCTGAATTTTAATTAGCTATGCCATATAAGATTTTTATTATTCTTTGTAGAACTGTTTCTACATAAGAAAGAAACGAAAAGAAACGGCATAAGCATAAAAATGCCACGGCGATGGGCGACACTCTTTGATGTTGATAACTCAAGAAAAGTTTTCCGTATGCCTATGGCGCGTGGGCTCCCATAAAAGTTTTCTTCAGATTGATAACTTAAGTAGATACAACGCGCTGTGGGAACCGCGCTCAATTAAACTTGTTGGTTGAGCATTATTCTTTTGTTTCTGCTGGACCATTTGAATTCATTTCACTCTGTTCATTAGGAATAAAACTAGCTTGCGAAAAGATCCTAGATTGACTTTTTATTCCTAATTCACAAGAATTTCATTCGAGATTTGAAAGATTGTATTTGTATAGAAGAGATATTTACGTAAAAAGTACTCAAATAAAAACTGTTACGTTCAAATATAATTAGCCAGCAGTAAATAGCTTGAATATAAACAAATCTAGTCACAACGAATTTATATTCCTGTAAACCTCCAGACACAACTCCATGATTGGTGGGGTCCATTATGTTTTATGTGTCATTCATCATTACTGACTTTAGTTGACATGACAGCATCTGCAACTGGAATCTACTTTGTAACTTTCCCAATATTTCCCACAACTAGGGTAATTTTGTCGTAAAAAATTAGCTGGCACTACATATGTTTAATTTTGATTCCATTTGAACAAAGAGTATCTTGTACTACTTCCCTAATACGATTTTGATATGATTACAATGATGATCCAATAATCCCCATTTGCTAGAACCACTAATTACCTTCTTACACGACTTTTATACCAACTTTTTAAGTAACGCAAGAGTCCATGGAAACAAAACCCCAGCCGCATCGCCCAAAAATGTAAATGGCGTAAAAGCGTAATTTTGAGGCTTAGCATGAAACAAAATCCTCGTCCAGGTGCAACATCTTCTCCTCCTGACCTTTCGTTCCTACATAATAATTTGCAAATTATATTTGATACATCGGTTCCCCAGCATAAGTAATGCAGTAATGGATTCAGTCCTTCCCATTTCATGCATCAAAACCAGTTCCGAAAATCATTTACTGAAAGTCGTCTATATGTTTGAGTGTAATGGGAATCTAACTCCATGAGATTCTCTTTTGCATAAAAACTATAAGGATAATTGGCACTGATTATTAACGTTATACCCAGTTAAGAAATTCATAAACCGGTTGTCAATAGTATAGTTGGAGTTTTCTAAACCAAGGTTTTTGCAGCTTGTAGTGGTATTCAGCTTTAAAGCCAGAAGCGATAATTTCTTTAGATAAACAACGGAAAACCAGAAAATAATGAAATTAAATCAGTAATCATAACTTACTATATGGGTGTTTTTGTAAATGCTCTGCTCTAAATCTACTGCATTGGCCATATTTCCTTGCGGATAAGCACAAAGGAATAACTTTGGTTCCCACGCTCATCCAAAAATCCTAAGAATAATAACACCTGCCTGAGACTATGAGATCTCAAACCAAAGAATCATTCATTGGGCTACAATGAATGACCAGAGTTAAACACTTAGTCGTACCATTAAAATGTTTTCGAAATTACTTACAAAAGGTCCTAAAGGACCACAGTTATGTTTACTCTTGGTACTAATTTCTGCTGTGATTTTATATAACAAGCCAACTCTCCCTACATGGTTAATCCCCACGGTCTTTGTTGCTCTCCCAATATTTCTGCATCGGCAGAGTGACAGTAAAACCTCAAGTGTCAAAAAATCAATAAATAGTTGCATTCCTAATGCAAAGTGGCTACCAATCAGAATTCCAATAATCAACGGTCTGATTACAGCCATTAAGCTCCGAACGAGTAATACACGATTTTAAAATACTTTTCAATTTTATTTTTCCAAACATCAAAAAAATTTTTTTGTGCTTTATAGTTGGAGTCGAACTAGCAGGATACTTATCAAGCTACTATGGACCTACATTTAAAGTGGATCTTGGTTTAAGTTCGGTTCTAGTCATTACAAAACCTGATCATATTCAAGTGAGGCAACATAACTTAGTTCTATTTAATAACTAAACATTACAAAAGAATTGCATAAATACATGTGTCTTAGGCGGTCCTGTCGTCAACAAGCGAGGCTCACTTGAATAAACCTGAATATTTTTACGGAGCCTTGCTTACAAATGCTCTCAAGGATGGACTCTTTGCAGTTCCCTATAACACCTGGATGCAACATCGCCGGGCAGTCGCATCAGCGTTCACCTACAAATCTTTCATTCCATACTTAAAATTTATTAATGATGGAGCTCAGAAGCTAGTTGATCAAGTTGTCAAGCACGCTGATGAAACTGGAGTCATTTCTAACGATGACATGAAAAGGGAGATGGACATGATGGCGGTTACACTGATATCCCGTAAGATTTACACTGTAATTGCTACATATCATTAAATATTGAAATTCAAACTACTCGGAATATTTTACCCGCCAACAGAAATTATACTTGGGTCTGAAAACTTCAATTTGACGGAAGCTGAAAGAGACGAGTTTCATAAAGCATTTAACGAGTAAGATCATATAGGATTAATTTTACCAAATGATTTTTCAAAATCAAATTTGGAAATGATTTTACCAAATAATATTTCGTAGGACGAAAGACGCTTCTATGGAACGGTTTACTAATCCCGAGCAAATGCTTCCGTTTGTGTGGGCCCTGCATCCAAACAAGTGGCGGATGAATGACTCCATCAGCAGGATTTTCAGACACGTTTACAAAGTAACTCAAAAATTATAAATCTGGCGTTAAACTTCATCGGATATTAATATATTTTGATAAAATAATTTTATATAAATTTATATTTCATTATTTATTAGCTTATCTTCAACTACGTGGCAAAAGACATCATAAAGGGAAACGAGAAAATAGATGCAACCAACTTTGGCCTTGAATCACCCACCGATTCAGAATATTTTAACGAAATAAAAAAATCCGGAGTCACAAATACTGTAGTT
>JAAXOA010002133.1:0-13917 GCA_036561885.1 Salina celebensis | reverse complement strand
GCCTCCAGCCCTCATGTCACAGTAGTAGTGCCGATTGCAGATCCGCTTTGCCGGTTGTTTTATGTTCACTTACTACTAAAATATGTTTTTACAAAATTCTTATGACCGAACAATGCAAGCTATTCATTACAATCTCCACAAACCATCGTTTGGTCAGATGATTAAATAGTCAGAGGTTAAAGTTTTATCAAAGAAAGCTATTATAACTAACGGGACATGATACTTGTTCACGTGTGCCGGTCATAGTGAATAGACCGTTACCGTTAGTTAAACAAATGTGGTATCTCATGGTATCATGTGTAGTTCACATGTCGACCGGCAGCATACATACCAGCTCGTCGACATACTGACTTTTCACCCGGATATTTAAATCCAGGATACATTTGAAGCTTGAGGGTAAGTAAGGCTTAAACCATTAAATATTGTTTGGAAGAAATTGTCACACGTGCGAAGCAACCTACAAAAAAATGCGCATACTCTAGAAGTTGTTATTATATCAAAGGAAGGTTTCACTTACCGGCTAGGTAGTTATGACTTGTATTAATTCCTCTGCGTGGAAAAGTACCCATTCCCGGGTTAACAAGCACCTTAAAAACCTTTAACTTACTCCACGTCATTTTATATTTAGCAAAATAGTTTCGATTCGTGAATATCTTAAAAAANACTTACTCCACGTCATTTTATATTTAGCAAAATAGTTTCGATTCGTGAATATCTTAAAAAAAGATAAAGTTTGGCTAACTGCGAAGTTTAAAGTTGCACTTGATCAGGTGTTTTTGCAGATTCATTTGCGTTCGTGTTGAAACCACTGCACCCAAGTATCACCATCAATACTTGGGTCTCTAAAAGCTTGAACATGAGATTCTGTTTGATAACAAGGGAGCAGGTTGGCCACATGAAAATTGTGATCGACAACATTAGAACACATGCTGAGCTGACGATTTTCACTTCTCTTTGCTGCTGCGGTGTACGAGCGAAGATGATGAAAGTGGAAGTAGCAACCACGTGTTCCCAAGTAAGGGGTTATGCAAGAAACTGGTACGAGGTTCCACAACTAGTCGGGTTGAACGTTATGGCATTGAGGCCGTACAGTTTGCATGAAAATAAGATACAGTAAAGATGACATGAAACAAAGTGTACTTCAAACGGCCTTTTATTCAAAACATTCAAATACTCCCATTTAGGAAAAAAGGCGAAATTGTAACTTAAATTAAGATTATTTTAAATTGCAAGCTTACAACCTACATTTAATTGCTAACTTAAGGTCTCCAAGATAAAGTAGGGGTATAGCCAGGTTTGTGCAAAAATCCAATACATGTACAAAGTAAAGGGCATAAACTTAGAACAGTGGTTTACGGACAATTTCAAAGAGTTACGACCGTCAACTGTTGCAATGTTAGGATTCAGTTTCTTTGGAGTTACAAGAATGCTCACTAAAGTAGTGGCATAAAAGCTTGAATGGCTGTACACAAACTATTCGTCAAACAGTATTATTTGTTCTACTACACTTGTAAAGGGACTACTTGATTATGAATGATCCACATTTTCTCCGTTTGGAATTCAATTTTAGCTATGGTTTTCTATTCGTCAAACAGTATTATTTGTTCTACTACACTTGTAAAGGGACTACTTGATTATGAATGATCCACATTTTCTCCGTTTGGAATTCAATTTTAGCTAAGGTTTTCTTTAGTTTGGGTATATATATTATTATGGTGTGTGAGTAAAAATATGTACATACTTATAAATCATGAGAAAATTACTTTAAATACATAACAATATCATCCTCCGGTGCAAACACTTTGGATGAAGTTGATTTGCAGTTTCAGTCATCCAAATCTGAATGGTTTAGCAAAACTGTCTTTGAGTCTCCAGTTTGAAGATCGGTTATCAATTTCTGAAAATAAAATAAGTTCGAAATCTAGAAAGATGTTATTTGACATAATTTGGGACTTTTGGGAGCGTTTAAAGGCTCAAATTACCCCGAAAAGTTTCCGTCTGCGGTTATCCCTTCTTCGCATCATGATACAACAACACAAGCTAACCATACTAAACAGCATGAGGAAGCTAATCAACATGAAGATAGGCACGACAAATTCTGCCTTTCGAATCCCCTTCAGAGTAATTTTGAAACAATTAATAGAATAAAATCCAATAAGAAACACGACGATTTAACTAAAAGTTTTGGATTTCTTACCGTAAAATTTTCCATGTGTTTTTCAAAGTCCCTCATAGCTTCCGCAAATTTTTCTTTGAGCTGATCAACATTAATTATTTCTGGCTCTTCGTTATCCGCCATTTCGCCAGAATCTGTTCCGTTACTGGTCTCGTTCCCGGATGTATTAGTATGAAAGTACAGATCGTTTTCGTCCACTGTGTAGTTACCTGATGAATTTTCGCCACTGTGTTGGCCATCATTATCTGAATGATGATGAAAACGATGATGGTGATGATGATGCGTTGATTCTAAAGATTTGTTGTTATGACCAGAAGCGTAATCCGTGGACTTATTATGGTCTCCAGATGGTGCTTCATTGTGTGTTATACCAGTGATCGAAAACCAAGACGGTGTTGTTGATGAGTCATCAGTGAGATTTAAGCCCTTATTGGTTCCATTCGATATGGCAGCATCGTAGCTGTACCAAAAGTGACCAAATGTGGCTGCAAATTGGTCAGGGAAGAACACAGATGCTGTTAAAGACGCAATCCCCGCCAAAATGCAGAGTATGATTAAGGTTATCACTGTGAACATGCACATATACTGAGATGTAGCTGTGCGATTCCCATCGCGAATGTGATGATGAAAGTCGTCCTTTTCCCCTTGAGGCAAAATACTATACTCCCGCTTCGTCGTCATCTTCGCCATTATGGTTAAAAGTGGTCAACTTTTAACTTTTAGCAACTGGTAGCTTTCTCGGGCTTTAACTCACTATTGGTAGCAGGTTTATCAAAATATATTATATTTTCAGAAATTGTTTTACTTGGTTATATCGTGACAAAACTCCTTCCAGATTATATTTAGAGTCCTTAAAATGACTGTCGGGTAGTATCCTAGCGGTAGCGTCGTTGCATTACTTCTTGTCGTCGTTTGGTGGAACGAACAAATATTGATAATATGAAAATGAACTTTTTTTATTGTCAAACAGAGAAACACATTCTATCAAGTAAATGAAAATTACACCTGCGTGGAGCCAAATGAATAAATATTTATGGCAAACAATTCAAGACCATGCATATGGCTGCCATATTTTTGTCGTTAATATAGCAGAGAGTGCATCCTTATAAAATGTTTGGGTCATTTATCTGTAATCACTCATATTGTTATTTTCCAGGTCGGAAAACATAAAACCACCTTCCATTCGATCAAGCACATAAAAAAAGCCACAAAACGATTTATCCTAGTGATTAATTGTCCACACAGAATGCTTCTAGATTCAGATTCCATAGCCGATGCCGAATTTTACATATGCATAGGCAGTGGTGTGCATCCTGCTCTACTTGTTCCGGCAAAACGCTAAATGTATTAGTGTCTATATCGTCTCTGGCTTTGTTTATCTTCCATTTTGCAGAGTAAACAATCACACAGAACGGATTTAAATTGACAAGCTACTCAAAGCTTGTGGTTTGTTGGAATCCAATTTTTGAAAGTTATTAGTTGAAGAAAGCGATTACCTTTCGGATCCATCGTACACACATTTAGTACTCAAGTTATTGAAGGAAATGTCGTTTGATAGAATAAAGACAATTGAAATGGCAACACAAGCGATTATTAATCTTGTGGGAGTCGTTTTGGTCGGGATAATCCGTTTCCGGTGGCCGCAATGTGGTGAAGTCGGCAGTGACAAAACATGTAGTACAGCATTATGAGCTAAATTTTCTGAGTTATGACTAAGTAACATTTTAAATAGTAGGTAGTAGGCACTAATTAGTGCTAATTATTATTATGTGGATCTTCGTCTAGCATATTTTTCGGCCAGGTCGGCCTAACATTATCAGTTATTTAAATACATCCACCAATAGAAAGCATTCAGAATGTAACAAATAGCAAGTATTCGGATTCCTCTACATTTCACCCAAATACCGCCGTTCATATATGAAAGTACATATGTATAATGAAACAATAAAAGTAATTGACTGGAGAATTTAAGTCACTGGAATAAGCTGAATGAACTTCTTACTCCCTGAACAATGAACAGGAGGATTAACTTCAAACTGGAGTCGTCGGAATTTGTATTGGAAGCCAGCACACCTGTACCAAATGCGGGCGTGCCATATTTCAGACATGTGTGGCAGATTTTTTATGTAATTTTTCAGAATTGTATGCTGCAAATCTTATTTATTTATTACAAGATGAGCAAGCATTCAGACAATTAATTGGATAAAACTTGATTTATATTTTATACAAGTACATCTTGCACAACTTGTCAAAGGCGAGTTTTGGGGAACCTATACCGCTTTTCATGAAAGGCTGAAGTATTAGGCATTCAATTTGGCTTGCATTTTTTTCAAACATTCCAATGCGGTGAAAGTTTGCGTCCTGGAAAATCAATTAGCTTTGAGAACAGCAATATCGAAAACATCGTGCAGATATGAGTTTAAATATTTGATCCAAGGAAAGAACAGAACAACTATGAACAATTTTCATGTGTGTAAAGTTTTATTTATTTATTTTGATTCATGCCTTGCATTCTAAATATCTTCATTTTCACTAGACACAGTAACTGACCATGAACTTAATCACATTGTGGATTTGTTTTTATAGCTCTAAATGACTTGAAAAGAACTTCAGTTCTTCTTGCGCGGCCAGTATTTAACACTTGTGACGAAACAAGAAAAAGACAAGAGAGTTTTTTTTGACAGGTAAAGAAAGTGTGTGACAGTGAGCTTGAAGTGAAAGCAAATCCTATAAAATGCAATAGAATTACACTACAAACTAAAATGAAAAAAAACTCCTTTTAACTAAACACGATGTTTTGGTTACAGAAATTGACCTTAAATTATCGTCAGAACTGCAAACACATCCTAATGATTCTTGTATTACGATACATAATTCCTATGCATTTTAATTAATACGAAACATTGATACCTTAATCTCTTAGCAAGATTTCTGACAGTGTGGAACATGTGGAAAGTATTTGGACGGGCCTCTTGCAATATTTGTTGTCCATGTTGTATTGCATGGGATAGTAGTAATTTCATAACCCCGAATGGCCATCATGATTACCAACACCAGCACCTAAGTATGCTACACGAAATACTTTTACTTAAAACCTAGAGTTACCTCTTGTAATTAGATAAAAGTACTGATACGTTAACAGTATCCTTTTTTGAATTTCAAAGTACTGTAACAGATATTGGCAAACTAAAATATTTGAACGATTCGCTATAGCATGTCCATACAATACCATGTCAGCAGTTGAAAACACAAAACTTTCCACTGAACTATGAAGAAGTAGACATACTAGACATCCCTTTTCAAAGGCCTTTGGTTCATCATATCTTAACTCTCACCAAACGTGAGCAGCCAAGTGACAATTCTATCACAGACAATTAATATGCAGTGTGTATTTTTCGACAAACTACAAATTTTCGGTTGGAATTTCGAGATTTTTCTTCTACAGCTATTACCTTGTTTCTAACCATATTGGGTGCATAGCAATTTATATTCTGTTAAGACATCATGAAACGAAACAAACATTTGTGGCGCTTCGGCTACTACAATATGTACAACCAAGTCATCCAACTTCTCCGAAGAGGGCAACCAATAATTCAATACTTAGTGCTGTAGAAACTCCATGCTACGATTAGAGATGACCCATAAAGAACATCACGAGGATTGAAACGTGGATTATTTGAGAATGGCCCAATGAAACCCCGACGGGCAGCGACCGGAAACCATCCGACCGTCCGTCTGAGACAAAAGCCTCGCTTGATAGGGCGAGGCTGGCAAGCGAAGCGGCTGGCTCTGGGACCGGAGGGAACTGGCGAGGAGGTTGGAGCGGGAGACCTGGCAGCCGTCGTTTGGACGATTCTGACAGACTGCGGGGTTCGTCTGTCGGCTGTGGGACTCGGTGTTCGCGGCACTCATTTTTCGGGCCGTTTACAAATAATCCACCTTTCAATCCTCGTGAAGTTATTTATGGACGAACCCTTAACATTATAAGTGACACCATAGCTGCATGTAATGGGGAGAGCGAGGCAACATGTGATTATTAAAGATGTTTCACAATAGTGGATACCTTTTGCTCTAAAATTTCATGCGACAGTAATTTTAGTAAACCTTATGGAAAAGAAATTCAGTAATATTACGCGATTCGTACATAGTAGCTAGTATATTTTGTGACTTGTGGTGGAGTTTCTTGGAGGAGCATCATTAGTTCTGTAGTTTGTATGAATTGATATTTGAATACAATGTAGATCTCCATGATCACCATTTAATTTTCCATGAAAATCTCATAAGTTATAGACTCATTAAAGATGACTTAATGTTTCATCTTGTGTATCTCAGTATGTCACAAGTAAGCCAATCATAATTTTGTATTTTGTTCCAAATGGCCCTTGAGATCTACCAGCAAGAGAACAATTGATTAGCAAAATACTCTCAAACAACATATGAAGAGCAAGATGCGGATGTCAGTGGTTCGTTTATAATTAAATATGCTGCTAAGCTGCAAAATTGTACATAAGAGAACCCCCAACTACCTCCAACATCAGTTGCGGAAAAATGGAATCCACCATTATTTCTGTTTTAAAAATATAAGAATCACATAGAAGCAAAAATAGATAAACTATGGACCTAGGTCTACTAACATGACTGACTAACGTTTCCCTATGATATGGTTATCTTACATAGGTAATACAAAGCACCTGCTGTGAAAATTCACGCAGCAAGAAATATAGTAGCTAATTTCATTTTATGACTCTTAAAGAAAATGTATTACTTTAAATACAACAAAAAACCTGCCTTTGCCATAAGTTGTAAGGCACATATTTGCAAATATTCTAAAATTGATGTGTTTCTGGTCATACTAATTGATAGCATCATTGATTGATAGAACTGGGTCGGGTCGGCCTCGCATGGCCATTCTCAACAATATCCTGAAAAAAACTACTTTTTTGTATCAAAACGGTAAACGGTATAAATAGAACGTAACGAAAGAAACTGTAACTGAAATTATATGAAACTTAATTTATAAAAGATATACCCGTGTTGCTATCTTATCATTCATCAAAGTCGATGTAAATGCCAACATCATTTTGGAGTTGCCTTCACACTGTCTTAGCAAAATAATTAACTTCCATGCGCAATTTCTTTAACAGCAGCTTACACTTAAAAGCGTAGCAATATTACAAATAATAGTTTAAGCTGAGTTCTAATCACGTCGTTACTAACAAACTTAACAATTACATAATTACAAATTAGAATACATTATTTTTAGGGGCGAAAAACGTACACGTTTGTAGTTTTTTATATAAATATGGTCATGAGATTAGCATTCTTGGTACGACGGAAAAGAAGTTTCCAACCGCCAACCGAACAGTATAATATATGACATGATAGTTTGACACAAAAATGCTATAAATTACACCGATAAGCCGGCTATCATCACGCGTCAGTAATATCATGAGTGAACTACATATGAATAAATCCGTTGGATGAGAACCACATGTAACGACGTCGAAAGAATAAATAGTAAATGAATTAGCGTTACTCTGAGCAAGTCAAGATGTAATATTCTTGCGTTCAGTTGTCGTGTTTTGTCGTCCACATCTTGATCAAAACTAGATTCATCGATGAGTAACTGTTCTCTACTGTTAGCCTTATCATCATGAATAAGCTCACTGACACTAAGCTTTGACTGAATACTGTCCAGTGACGGTACTCGTCGTAGTAATGAGCCTTCTTCGTCGACCATACTTGGAACTCTGCAAGCCTCGTCGACAACGTCACTCCCTCTAATATCGTCTTTTGAGACAGAACTCCCACTTTTAAATTCATTAATATCCAGTTGACATAGCTGCGAGTCCCAAGCTCCAGTTCGATAATAGTGACCGAGCAAATTGTTCTTTTCGATGTACAACTTGTACAACCAACTTTGGAATTCCTCAGGGTTTTTATGGGGAACCTGGAAGAGAGTTTGGAAGTCAAGATTACCAAATAATTGTGGGGCAAACATACAGAATCATGATACTTCATTTATAGAATTTCAACTCACCTCCAGAATTGGGTACACTTTGTAGTGCATTCGAATTTCGCATTCTGGTCTATACCCAGTAATGATGTCGCCCAAGTCAAGTGGTTCACCATTAGGATATGCGATTGTCATGTCGATAATATATTTCAACTGCCGAGTTCCAGTTGTAACTTCGTCGCCATCTTCGTGGAACAAGCACAAACAAATTCAGTCAATTCAGGCATGCCAGATTTATAAGTATAAAATTAAAGGGAATCTAAATAATCCATAAATGTCATACTCTGAGAGCAGCCAGCTTCCCCAAGAATGTCAATTATTGTCTGGATGGCCCCCATACGTGGAAGTGTCACAAACTCAAGGTTAGGGAGATTATTCTTTGTTGCATATCTGAAAGTTTGGAAACCATAAGATTATGTGTCATGACCACTGGCATGAAAATTTGACATTGGACTAACCGTTTGCTTGCTTCCTTCCGTTTTCTGAGGAAACCACCCTCAGGAAATAATACTAACCACTTTCGTTTTCTTGGTAAGAATTTAGTTTTCAGGTAACTTTCTAGATCTTTAAGCGATGCTTGTCTACGGTCACGTCCCTATTACAATCAAAGAAAATATTTTAGCATGTTTTATTGCACCATTACATAAAAGACCTCACTTTCAGTATCCACATCTTACAGCATTGATAAAAAAGTCCCCATGTAGCGTGGACACAACACCAAAATTAGTGAATTGAAACACTGCATCCATGACCCAATTTAATTTCTCAAGCAGGTTGCGGCGTGCTGCAAAACAGTGCATTAAAAGAGGAACATCGCTTGTAGACTGGTGATTCACCAGTACTAAAGTCTCATCATCAAGAATGTTGTCTATTGTGTCTCCACTTTCCACAACTAGAACCCAAATCATAAAAGAGTTAGGTACCAAAATATAAATTTCAAATCTGTCAAAAAAAAAATCTGCAAAAATGCTCGAGCTTACTTCGATAGCCTGCCGAATAGCTCCAAAACGCGACCATCGTTAACAGCCAATCAAAGAAAATTCCTTCCACATACCAAAACCAATCTGGGCTGATAAAGTAAACTGGATGACATATTAAGCACCATACTACATAAGTTGGGATACAATATAAGTTGTTCACTAGGACGAAACCGACTCTTAGGGCTGAGCGAGTTATTCTCATAATCCTGCAAAATGGCATACAGAATTAGTTTAACCATAAAAATTGAAATATTAATTGATGAGCTCTTTCTTATCTACTTACTGTTCCTTATAACCCATAATGTCTCCCGTCAGTGACAAACGTTGTTTGTCCCCTCAGCGATGAAACCAAAAGTTGATGCCAATAGGAAGCGGGTCTTGGGCTTCTTATCTACTTACTGTTCCTTATAACCCATAATGTCTCCCGTCAGTGACAAACGTTGTTTGTCCCCTCAGCGATGAAACCAAAAGTTGATGCCAATAGGAAGCGGGTCGTGTTTAAGTAGCACAACGCAACTAACAACAATTCAAACGAGAGAAAATATTGAAATATGAACAATGAAATACGGCTACACAACAAACCAATTCAATGCCCATTTTAATATTATGCCGTGTTGGTAACGGTCATTCAATGTCAAAACAAACTTTTTGGCTATTAATCGTCGCTGTAGGTAACAATACCTCTAAAGAATATCATAAGCTGCTATTTGGCTAACGACATTGAAAATATTGATTTTTGTCAAGCAAATAGTCACACATTAACGTTTTCACACTAGCATAATCGATGTACTCATCTCGTCCCATCCTACGGCCACTTCTCAAACCCCAAAGAGAAAACAACACTTGAACAAATCTAAAACAAGTACTTTTCAATCGTTATCGGTAACAGTTCAATCAATATTTTGACACTTTTATTTTGCGTTATTAACATTTAGCCGAAAGCGTGTTCACAACTTACGCACATAGTATCTCAAATGAAATGACAGTGTGCGACCTGTAACCTCGTATGGCAGGTTTTACTCATCTAATTTTCCAGATAAGCTTCAAATTACATTTCATTTTCAATCCGCATTTTCAACTTGATGGCCTTGTTGTAGGAAACCATCACAAAATAACATGACTTGCTTGTGATGATACATATGTAATCAACCAAAATGCTGTAACTTTTTTTTACTCTATTCAAACGTACGTCACAAAACCTTAAGACAATGAGCACAGTCTACTCGCCGCTTCAGCTATGGTGTGTTGCATCACTCTCACGGTATCACATGCAATTAACAAAGTTCTCATAAAATCCAGTAACTAGTTCCACCGGAGTACCTGATAATGAGGATGTACCTTCATTGCACTCTTAAAATACCCCCTTTCATAGATCGTACGAAATGACTAATCATTCTATTTCTAATTGTATTGTATGTGCATTCATATCGTATCATACTCACTTGAAATCACTTCCAGCCTACTATGAGTGAATTTAAAAATCTGTCCCTTGTTTGGTGCTGATTAGAGTTAATCTGAACTGAATACAGACTCTTATCTTATCAGTTTCGCAGAGTTTACTAACTAACAAAAAGGCAAATTTTATGGAAACCTATTGTACGTCGAGACTTATGTGATATTTATATTTAATATTTCTTCCTCATCGTGTCTCGTAGGTAAGCATAAATATATTTAACAGCTCAATACACAAACACACACTAACACCCTTAGCTTAGGCAAAAAAGGCAGTTTGAGGTTTGGTCTCCCAATCGCCAAAAATTAGTTTGAAATTGTCACATATTTTGCGCAAGTACAATGGCCACAATTTGGCGTGACACACGACAAGGAATCAATAGACATAAAACTGGTCATCCTTATAGACTGATTAAAACCTTTTCTTTGGCAAGTCACATTTATGCATTAACAAAAGGACCCATTTCCGATAACCCATTTGTTTGCATCATTTAATTTGTATGTTGAGTAAGAACGTGCAGCTAATGTCCAGAAGTTTTAGTGTGGGTTAAAAATAGCAAGACAATTAGGCATACCTCAAACACTCATTATCCTCATTCAAAACGAGTTAGGGATGATAACTAATAGACTAAAATGCTAGTCTATTATGCGAGGAACAGGAGCACTGGAATAATGGGGAAAATGATTTCACAGGAGTTGTCACTTAAAACACATTAGTGGATGTGTACTCATTTGCTATTGCAATTTTTTAATATATGTTTTGCCCAACGCTCGACGTTTTTGCGGATTCCTCTTAATAATACCATATGATTCCGTTTTTCTACATACTCACAACTTGGCACTAATGGCCTGCCTTTAGCACGGAGAAACCTCACAGGAGAAAAAAATGTAGGTGAGTTTTTGTATGGAAACTTGGCTTACACATCTCCTCGTCTAAAAAGGGACACACTTTTTTGTATATGAGTAAAACGGATGTGAATAGTTCTGCTCAAGCGATGATCAGGGATGAGAGATTTCTGGCAGTTATTGTTGCACGATTTTGATTTCCATTCTCTGATGAGCTGCAAGTTAATGTCTGCCTCATACCTCTCCAAGCGAATACTCATAATATTCATGACTTAGTTTTTAGCACGGTTCTATGACTAGGAATACATGTTGGTATTGTCTTTTTACACAAAATTTAGGAGTTTGAGTAACAATGCAATATGGTTTTGTAGCATGAATTTCATAGCAAGTTGCATGAACATGTACAACTTCCTTCAAATCTCGTCTTGATCACCACTCGAAGAAATCCAAGAACGGTTGTCCTTGGATAATTTGTGTGGCTGTCCACATGGTGTGCAAGATGCAAGCAACTTTTTTGCATGTGTTTTTTGTCTTTTAGTTCAGTATGATCATAGGAGGAAATAATGTTGCACAATTTTATACCGTCTTGGGAGAGACAAGAGAGTATCATGATTAGGATATTAGTATATTTCTAGCCGTAAACGATGCATACCTAGTATAAATAGGCATTGAAAATTCAAGATGAGATATGAACGATCTTGCAAAAAAAATCAAGAAAGCATATTTTGTGTACTGCAGGTGGGGTTAACGTGAAAAGCGGAAAGGACTTCCACTTCAGTAACCAAGTGAATCTATTGGAATGGTCGTTAAGTTCATGCACTTGACTGTTGTTGTTGGCTTTGTACATTTTGAAGGATTTTCAACAAGAATGGATGATGTTGATATGACTTGACATGACTTTAATGCATGCCTACGCAAAACAAATCCAGCACAAGTCGGTATTTTACAATGTTACTAGTTGGAGTACTTGGATGAACTTTACAAGGAGAAAAAAACTTCAATGGCTCACATTACAGAAAACTAATTGTACCGTAATTGCGTGATTAGCACATTCTCTCTGACGTATACAGATTCTTCATTCTCTTAGCTTTTTGCAAGATTCTTTTTTGCGGTAAACTGTTATTTTTATCTTTCAAGTTTTTCAAGGCAGTTAGCTCAAAGCTGAAAATCTTCATTAGAAAAGCAAAGCCATGAAATCTTACTTTAAAATTTCTAGCCCGTGTAAAATACCTTTATGTTCTGTAGCAGATTCTCATATAAACTACTGCGAAGATAGATTAATAGATATTTCTCTGTACTGTCCAAGTTAGTGTGGAAAATAAATTACAATTGTAGCTTCATCATAGCTTTTTTGGATGATGATATCTAGCAGCCCGTTGTGGTAAGATCTCGGTCCTTGATGCGCCACCCTGCCATATCCTACGAACAGTCACGTTCTTGTCGCGTGCACGAAAACCTTTTACGCGTTATAATTTTTGTAGAGATGACGTTCTTACAGCAAAAGACATTCATTTACGCAACCTTGTGAGCTGTTAGCGTAGGGTCCAATTAAGGACATTAGCCGGCATTCTGAGTGCTTTACACACCAAAACCACTGTTTCATTGCCGAAAGCACTTTAGTTTGTGTTTTTGGGTTGATTAATGAAATTACTCTACTTATATACGAGAACAAAACCAAATTCCAACGTACCAAGTGTTTTAATGGAGGCAATAGGCTTTGAAATATGCAAGAAACAAGGTTTGAACTTCATAGTGTCTACGTCTGTCTCTTCAAAATCATGGTTCAACAAATACATGCATGACAGATTCTTCATGGTGAGTGACTTGCATCCTCCTGCACATACCTGATGCTTTGTTGCCATTCGTTTAGATTTTGACTTACCTTACCAGCCTGCCTTTCCACTGAAGACAAGTCCGTGCGTTGATCCATTCAACGGTAATAAATAGGAAATGTTTAAATTTAATGGATGAACAGTTTTCACAATATGAAAGACCATTCAAGACGGTGAACTTGTAGTCATTATATTGTGTTAATGAAGTTGACGCCAACAAGTAATGAATACATTAAGATTCAAAATTAGTTGAGTTGAGTGGAAAATGGACATGGTTTGTAGCATAAAGTTAACAGGAATGTCCAAATGGGCCATTTACACTCACCTGTACAGGTCCTTTATATTTTTTGCAAATTGAATAATTGATTCAGTGATGAAGGATGTCCATGATCCAGGCAAACATTTTTTCATTGAAACTTAATATCGATTCAGCTAGTGAATGTTTTGATTATTGATATTTTCACGTTCCAAATGTCTTCAAAGAATACAATACCGGATTTTAAGTTTGTTTTTTTCAATGCGTGAGAGGCATAAAGGAATGATCTTTATTACTGAAAAATTACAAAACTTGCGGCGGACTCGACAGAAGTATTATAATAGATTATTTGTATTCAG
>JAAXOA010002132.1:0-13918 GCA_036561885.1 Salina celebensis | reverse complement strand
TGATATCCGTGATGATATTTCGCCATACGTTCCTCCAGAGCACCACCCTCTTCGCTTTCTTCAAATGGGAAGGCTGCAACCATTCCAATCACGGCAACCAGAACGAAAAGAAAGACCTTCGAATAGAAGAGTAAAACAGGTTAATTTAAGGAACAAATGCACTGAAGGCAATTCCTGAGAGTTGGTACCAAAACTGATTTCATCTTGAGTTTGGTTGGAGGAGTCAGAAAACCCGTAAAAACTTCGAATTCGTTTTCAGCGTTGTCTTTGTGTAAGGGACGTTATGCTGGAAACCAGACACTGATATTCATGGAGTCAATGCGCAACTTTTTATACTCGAAAGTTGGTTGAACGTAATTGGATGGTGCATGAATTGAACTTTTGTTGTAGTAGGTCATTACTACTAACGGCGATAATTAGGTCTTTTTAGAATCTTAGTTACTAGTTAGTAACTATGTGCGTGGACCCGGTATGTTGAACCAATTAGATAACAAGTGAGTCACGACAGTCACGGAAAGATCTGGGTTTACTAACCATAAATAGAAAAAAGTTCTAGAATAGATTTTCTTATATAACAGGAATGCCTGGTATTGACGGAATTCATGAATGTTCTTATATAATTTATTTCCAATATTGCTTCCGGTATCGTTATGTCACTATGTGACGAAGGAAGCGTAGTAGTATAAATTTAACTGGGATGTAATTTTTCAACATCAGTCATCCTCTGGTTCCAACAAATAAAACAAAGATACCTTTTCGAAGCCGAAGTTGCCTTCCAAACCAATTCAAAATGAATACTGTCTTCGTAAGTTGTACATTATAAAATTATAATATTCTACACGTTCAAGAAATCTTCTTATCCGGTATAGCTTCGTTTCCCTCTTATTAAAGTTTTTGAAACTTTTGATAGATTGCTCTTATTGCGCTTGCCTTGGTTACTATGGCGTCCACAGCCATTTTTAATGTCGAAGATGGAGTTTCTTCGGCTGGAGAAGAACGCATGGCGAGGGGCGGTCATGGTTATCATTATGGTAAGACCTTTCGCAGATCTAACTAGGTCAGTTTTGATTCAAATTGTTTTACTATACACGAGTACTACTTATTGTATGTATTTGCAGGGTACTACGGATACCCATATTACTACTATGGACGTTTCTAAAATTAATTGTAAGAATCATTGTGTAGAAATAAATTGATGATTTATACAAACAATTATCAAGCCAAATGCTTTGCCAGAAATCGAAAATTCACCTTCCACTTCCATTTCTTAGTCAGTATACATATTATACTTTCCACCTGGCTATATTTGGCGCATCAAATAGAATATCTTTGAAGGTTCATTAAAATCGCCAATATGAAATATTTTACAAACAACAAACCTTATGACCTAAACAAATTATGATGCCAATAGATTATTGGCTAGCAGAATAAACTTAGGTACTTCTTACGCGTTCTTAAAAATCACATTACCATATAAAAATTATAGGTACTTCATAAATCTTTCACAAATAACAAATGCCTTGGTTAATATTTTGATGAAAGCAAAAACAAACAATTTTTGGGCTTACGGACACAACATGTAGTGTGGACATCAGACATCGACACATTAAACGCTTCTGTCAGTGTTCCACAGCAAAAACAGCACGTTTATAATCTTTAAAAAATCACTATAATTTTATAGTGATTTTTGTCTTATATCCCCTTGCAAACAATTGACGAACGAGCCGCAATGAACATTTTCGATCAAATATTTCTTCTCCTCCTTTCCATACGAAATTCCATCCCTTATCCCCTCAGAGAGGTTGACATACCTATAGGACGAGCAGATTCTTTTCCTGTTCAGCCAGGGAACGACCTTACGGTTGACAGTTATATCCTCCCGGCTTTCAAAACTTGTCTATTACACATAATCAACTATGAGAACTCCAATCTCATTAACGTTATACTCCCAATTGTCACATCCAGGTACAAGGTGGTAAAACTTGCGTACGTTCCAATAACCTCAAAAACCAAGTTAAGGAAACCCATCGACATGCGCAAAGTTCAATACAGGACCTACTGGAATAACCAATCGCCACTATTAAACAAATCGATTCCAAGTTGTACTCCGTACAGCGATATGTACCAGTGCGGAGATGTCCCTGATTATGAACTTTCTTTTAAAACAAAGCCTTGGACTTGTGAAGCGAGCTTTTACATCCATCCACCAACCAGGGGGGAGAATCCTTTGTTCTACGAGTTTGTTCAAGCGATGAAGGACACATTTTTGGTAATTCCTGGTGCATACAAACGTCTTTGGTACCACACCCACAACCGGACATTTTACAAAAATGTCTTTGCCGACCCGAACTTGAACGAGAAAGTGCGCCCACTTGTTGTTCATCGTAAAACATACGATATTCTTGTGTCTGATAGGGGAAAATTGGGGCACATAAACTATATAATGCCATGGGCAAACACAATGCAAATTTGTCGAGAAGGATGGGCAACTGTGGATTTTAATTTTTTGTATACACAACGGGAACAATTTGTGTTATTTGACGCATATAAAAATACCATTGGTGTATATTGGCTGTGCAGATATTGTAGTCCGTGCGTATCAATTACTCCAGTGTTCTTGGGACAGTTTGTTAACCTTGACATGATAGATTCTGTCGTAAACAGGAAAAATACAGAAAACTCTGGAAATATTTACTGGAACAGGATGATACAATCCCGGAGCGATGAAGAAATCGTCTACTTAAAAATGTACCCAGGTGACATGATGTCTGAGTATAAAATCTTGCTCAATCTGTACACGGACCAAAATAGCAACGATGATGAAGACTCTGAGGTTCACCGGTTAGAAAGCATACGTTGGAGGGTCGACGCACGATTGTTACGAGCTGCAATGATAAATTTCACAGGACAATCTTTGGCTGATGCATTTCATGGTGACGTAAATGAAAACATTTTGGAATGGAAAAACTGCGGAGATCAGCGGATCGGTCCTGACCCAGTGTTTCTTTCAATGCATTCTGCACAGTTGGACTTCAGTCATTTCCACTATCATCCATCTCGGCTCAAGTTTGTATCATGTACCGCCCCAGTCCATACGACTATTTTATCAGCTTTAGTCAGTCTTGTAACAGTCTTTGATTCGTCAATCTGGGCATATCTAAATTCTATTATTGTGGTACCCGCATTGTTTGCTGTTTTATCCTCGTTGCTAGGCTATGAAACTTCTTCAAAGTGTAAAAGCATTTCTGAATATTTCAAAACTAACTGTAATGACGTATTTAACATGATTGTTGGTGGCTTTAAGTGTTTACTAGAACAAGGTGACCCATTTCCAGTTAAGTTTATTGATAGTAAACTGTCCCGCCCATATTTAGGTATGTATCTGCTTATGGCTGTTGTGCTAAGTAATGGATTCAAGGACAAAAACATATCGACATTGACGCTACCTTTGGCAACTATTTCGTTTGATAGTTTTGATGCTCTTGTTGAAAATAACTTTAGTATTTACACAAGAGGTACCTTATACGGAAATTTACGATTACATCGACATAAATTGTTTCGATATAGTACTTTACTTTTACCATTAATTAGACCAAAAGGTAATTATACAAATCATTACATAACCAATGTGTTTCAGAGTGAGCTCTTCTTTTACGCGAAGGGTGAAAGTTCTCAAAGAAACTGGCAGTTTTGGCTGTTTCCTATATCTGAGATGTCGGATTACGTACAATACTTGATGAATCATACCAAGTTGCATCAAAACTGGTTTGAAATTCTTTTAATCGGAAGGTATAATGAATATGACATTGTTAGCGAATGCAATAAAACGGCATTAGCACTTCCAGACTTTGAGGCAAATTCGTTGTATTACAATTTGGCGAAGGAAGGTCGAAATGCGTTTTTAGGAGATTTAGGATTAGACATGCGACATGGAATAATGTTTAGTGGTTGGATAAACCCAGTTATTTTCAAAAGAATGCAAGGGATTTACTCCGCAGGACTTTGGAACTGGTGGGATGCAATGTTTGTAGATGTAATGTGAACCCAGCTATTTTCAAAAGAATGCAAGGGATTTACTCCGCAGGACTTTGGAACTGGTGGGATGCAATGTTTGTAGATGTAATGATACAAATTCAAGGGGGTTACATGGGCGGAATGACACATTTGCAGAGAATTTATGATCGAGTGAAGAAAAGCGACGACGGCTCTACTGTGAAAGCAGCCAATATGGGGGGAAACATGGCAGTACCCTTTTTGATTTTAATTGCAGGAGTGTTAATTACTATCGTAGCTTTCTGTGGTGAAATTTACAGAACTCGACCAACCAAAGCATTGAGAAAATGTTTGCATTGGAAGCAATTTAAATGCAATAATGTGAACGCATTGAATAAGTTCATATTGAAATGGCGACGTTGGAAGATAAGTGTATGTAATTGTTATGGCAGCCTCACAACTTGTTTTAAAAACCGTTGGAAATATGCTTCAAATCTTAGAGTGCAGCAGGCACACAATGCAATTCCTCAATGTCAAGAAACAAGCCTTGAAGACTAGTGTGTTACCAATCGCGAATACTGATTTACTCATTTGTGCCAGATCAACTTTCTACTTATTTCCTCATTTTGGTTGTAGGTCGTGAAAGGAGTCGAGAAATTTTATGTTTCTGTTGTCAAGACAATTTTACCTACTTAGGACCGAAGTAGCTGGGTTTTATGTTTTCTAAGACATTTCCAAACAAACAACTGTACAAGAACCGTGATTACAGATAAAAACTCCAATGTCCTAAATAATAGTGATTAGTTCATATAACACATCCATTTCAATTCTGTTTATAATATGTATGTATGTTCGGGTTTGTACAACACAAAATCACGTAGTAACAATAATAAAAGTAATATTCTGAAGCTTCATTGCAATAGGGATGCTTCTGTGAAGAAAAGCCACTATAATATTACTTTTGCACACGACTACAGAACATGTAGTTTTCCATCAAGCAGTTCAAAACTAGTCCACACCTGTACTTCTGTGCTACAGGCCATATGTCAACTTTCAATTTGTGTATACTTTTAAATTCAACATTCTTCAGGTTCTGTTATACATTGTTTAAATTGCCACGAACTCTCTGAATGGGAGCATGGATGGCTTTAGCCGATATGATTACACAAGAAACAAACCAAAATAGAGTTGATTATCTATCATCGAAACAAGATAACCTATAAATAACCTATATACACCAGCGCTGCATTGGCAGGTGGTGACTTTAGTTGCTCTGCCGATTTACTCAGAAAAAGTTTAGTTGTCAAGTAACAATGAAAAAATTAATGTTAATTCTTATCGCCATCCTTTCCATGGGATGTCCCGGGGATTCCAAACCTGAGACGTACAGTGAAAAGGGGTATGTTTCTGTTAACTTTCATTCCAATTCTCGGGTAATTTGCATTTAACCTCCAATCAGTTACCCGTTTATGACAGATCTAAAGTCTTCCGAATCACAAATGTCGACAAGGTCGAAAATGGTCTGCAGACCTTGCAATTCCTCCGATTTCATCACAACTTTGACTTCTGGAGTGAGCCAAGCAAGCGTGCACCTGTTGACATCTTCGTACCAGAGGAACGACTTGAATTTTTTGAAGATTTCATGCAGATTTCCAATTTTACTTATGAAGTCATGATCAATGATGTTGGAGAATTGATTCAAGTTGAAAGTAAAATGAACAAACCAACAAAAGCTATGGATTGGGAGAACTATCAGCGCTATGACACGGTACGGACAAACCATTTCGTAATCAATTTATAAATTGTCATGAGAAACGTTTCAATAATATGAATTTTTTCATAGATCTTTGATTTTGCAACGCAAACTGCAACAGCCAACAGTGACATTGCTTCTATTGAAGAAATTGGAAAAACTCATGAAAATCGGTCAATCATTGTTGTAAAAATAGGCGTCTCTACAAACATGACAAAACCAGCGGTTTTCATAGATGGAGGAATACACGCTCGTGAGGTGTGATTGATAAACTTGTGCTCTATTTAAATTATCATTTGGATTCTTAAAACAACTTTGTTTTGTTATCAGTGGATAAGCCCAGCACTGACAACCTATTTTATCAATGAGCTCCTCAACAACTCAACCGCAAATGAGGACATCCTTTCCCGAGTTGACTTTTACATTGTTCCCGTTCTTAATCCAGATGGATATGAGTTTACACACACAACTAATCGAATGTGGCGTAAAAACCGACGGCCTGATGCATCCTGTGCAGGTATCGACCTAAACAGGAACTTTGGCTTTCACTGGGGCGATATTGGATCCAGTGGTAACAAATGCTCAGAGACCTACCGTGGGGCTGAGGCGTTCTCAGAACCAGAAAGCAGGGCAATGCGAGACTTTATTCAAAAAAAGAAAGAAGAAGGTGTCAATTGGAGAGCATACTTTGCTATTCATAGTTACGCCCAAATGTGGTTGGTCCCTTGGGGATGGACCTATGACCTACCTGAAGACTACAACGATTTGGTTGCATTTGGAAATGCAGGAGTTGCAGCGCTAACACCTGTTCATGGAACAAGCTATGAGGTTGGAAGCGTCACTGAGCTTTTGTCACCTGGATCTGGTGGTAGCGACGATTGGGCGAAAGGTTCAGAGATATTTAAATATGCTCAGACTGTTGAGGTAAGAGACAAAGGAAGGTATGGATTTGTGCTGCCACCGGCACAAATCAGAGATACAGCAGAAGAAACATGGGCCGCGGTTCAAGCCACGGCGAGATTTTTAATAGCTGAACAGGATAACAAAACTCGAATTCCAGCTTGAAGTCAAACATTTTAGAATTATTTTTTCCTCAAAGGTCAAACATTGAATAAAGAATTATATAGTTTTATTAACAAAATTAAAATCGTCACAATATTAAATATTAAACACTGTATACAAAAATCAATACCTGAATTCAATTCAATTCAAATTTAAAACCTCATTACGTATTACGTCATGGAGAATGCTGGACAGCAGCAACTGGAAATTGTATCACAAAAGCCGATTGAATAGTACGGCAGCTGGAAGCATGAAAAATTCATGAATCATGAAACGTAAAACATTTATATTTAAGGACAGAAATGGTGATAAGCTGACATTACTAAACTTCCTGTGGGTAGGTCATAGTAGCCAAATTTCCTGTAACCATGGTTTTTAAAAGTATATTTGTGATTGCTACTTTAGTAGTAGCCTGCTATGCAGGTAGTTACAAGTTTCCAAAATTTAAATCCCTACACATTAACAATATACAGTTTACAAGATTGACAGAATGCATATTTTGATTTGACTTTCAATCCAGCAATGAAGGACAGACAGGCTATGGTAATGGGGGATACGATGTACTTTTACGACAAGATATCACCGGTATTTACAATACAAATTAATCATTTTTTTCTGATTATACACACATAATAGTTAGAGTTTAGGCTAAATTCCTTAGGATTTTTTATTATAGATGTCACGTGACCAAGCCCAGCTTTACTGCGAGGAACAAGGGGGAGAATTGGCGAAAATTAATAATCAAACTGTCTATAATTTTGCTAGATTACATATCGAGACTGGATGTAAGGACTAGTACAATTCAATCTCCGATTTGATGATTAATTTATGAAAACATACATATTCTTTAATGTATTATAGCTTACTGGATTGACGGAAGGGACAAAATTGACGAATATCGTTTTGAGCTAACTTATTCGTGCTCATTCACAGGATCCCTGAACTTCTACGGTATTCCAACAGAGATCCTTCCAACATCTTGTTTGTCCTTGGTTCGTGGAAGGTCTGCGGCAACTTCCAAACTGCAAGCTGCCAACTGCAACGAAGAAAGGGTTCCGTTCTGCCAGTACCCGATGAATGGTTGTGATAATGAAGAGCCTCCACCTTTTACTTATGTTTTACCTTAAATCTCACGATCAATCCTACTAATGTAGTTTTAAAAACTGTTTTTCTTCATTGATTGGAATACTATATGTAGGACTCAACTCAATTTACGCACTCGATGAGGTGTACCATTGCGCAATTAAATGATTCATAAAATAATAATGTCCGCGTATGAGGTACGTGATATGCGCAGCAGTATATCTGCATCTCAACCTCAACAATTTTTATCGTAACAATGATTGACATCCCAAGTCATTTGTCATCAGTCTATTCACATGAAGTTCTCCCGAATACAAAATATTTCACGCTCCAGCGCCTACTCCGGTCTTACTCATACTATTGTACATTGTACTATAAAATTTCTGTTGTCGCCTGTAGCTGTGACATTGGCAACGCATGAAAACTGACCTTGAGCACGGGATTGTTCCACCAAGACAGCGTGCCTTGTCCATCCGGTGCGATGGGATTGTCTAACTGTTGACATGACAGACATAACTAACTAAAGTTATTCAATCGCACAATCGAATTCTTTCTAATTAAAAGGAATAAGGAGCCAGCTGCCACCTGATGGCTCGTTTAGCTTGATATTTATTTATTTAAAGCGAAGATAAAACTGGAATGAATTGATGTCTTGTTAGTTTTGGAACTACTTAAGGTTAAGTTGTAAATAATAGCGATGTGATGTGTAAACAATGAGTATGACAAATGATTGTGTCAATAGTAATTTAGGCATTGTGAATGCATAATGTAGACATTGTACTGCCCCAAATGGCCAGCAGGTAGCACGAAGCACGATGTTTAACCGTGGTCATGTATGTTTACCGTTCCAAAGTTTCATACAACGGTGAAGTAACTTCCGGATTTTGCATGTTTAAACCGAAACCTTTCACTCTGGAAGTAAGGACGTACGTGATACATTGATAAGGACTGCCAAGAGTTGCCATCGCCCATGGATATTCAATTCATAGCCTACACATTAAAGGGAGATTAGCAGTTTGTTTCCAATCTTGGCGTAAAATACTATAGATTATGAAATGGAAGGCTCAACAGACGATTATTCAGGCAGTTCCTCTAACGATAGCCCAGATTGCTGTGAATATTTCCCATATACTCGAGTTCCCTGTTGGTGGAATGCATCCCAGAGCTCTTTGTTGGTCTCATTTTGTAATGACACGTCAATTCATGGTTTAAAATTCATTGGACAAGAGAAGCGTCATTTCACCGAGCGGTAATAATTAAAATTCATGACTATATGATTCTGACTATATGATTACAGTGATTCATGAACGTTACTTATAAATGGTTTCAACATAAAGAGCCTTCTGGCTTCTTGGATTTCTTGGAAGCTTCGGAGCGGCCATTTGGCTCATTTGGGGCGTATGGGATCGTTATATTAAGGTGCCAGTGGTTGTTACATTTGACGCTCAGGATTTAAATATTGACTCCATTCCATTTCCTGCTGTTACCATCTGTAATGTAAACCAATTTTCAAAATCAAAGGTGGAGGAGCTCCAAAAGTAATTCTTGCACACCACATTATATTGGATTAAATTACTATGCATGTTCGGTCATGTATGTAATTTTTTGCGCAGAATTGTAATGAACCAATCTTCATCTGCAGAAGAACGGAAAAAAGCTAAGGTGGAACTTGGACATGTTAGGTGCGTACTATTTAGAGCACAGCGCGTTATGTAATTATGAACGATGGATTAATTTCTTTTTCATATATTTCCGTTAGCACCATATGCAATATCAGACAAAGCTTTGCTAAAAAGATGGGCTATGCGTTTCACCGTGGAACTATTAATCATAGCTTTTCTCTCGAAGTCATATCAAATGAAAGTGAATCGCAGTTGGATGCTGTACAGTTTCTACTTGAGGTTAATTTGTTTTAATTTACAATTTTTGAACTTGCGTAATATATATTACGCATTCATTATCCATGTAAATCTTTTAAAATATTAGAAAACCCTCAGCTGTCAAGAACTGCTGCGCCTCTGCCTATTGGGAAACCTGAAAATCAACTGCAGCACCATCTTCAGACCAATAGTCACCGACAATGGGAAATGTAAGTTGCTTAATTTTTCACGTTTAATTTATTGTTAAAGAGATGTTTTCTGGATAAAATTATAGGCTGCACGTTTAACGTTTTACCATTACCAAGCCTACTTCACAATCCGTAAGATGAAATGATTAAAAATGACCGATTTGCTCACTTTCAGTTTAATATTTTGCAAAAATATATTTTTCAAGTAACGAAAGCCCCAAAGCTCCTGCATATGACAATCCCATGCTTGGTAAAACTGCGAGACAATTTTGGCCCATGGAGGATCTGCAGGAGTGGGGCTTGTGGAATTACGAGGAACATTATGTAATGCACGATCAAAGTTTGAAGAAACCGTGGCGACAAAAGCGAGCCGGAGCTGCATACGGATTGAGCGTCCTTTTAGACCCCAACATGGACGAGTACTTCTGCCCTGTATCAGACTCTGAGGGTCTTCTTTATGTATTGCATTCTCCCCTGGAACTGCCCAAACTGGCCGAGTTTGGGTCAGCCATACACGTGGATAAGGAAATTTGGGTGGAAGTAACCCCTGATGTTACTACTACAGATGATGACATTAGAGATATTGAATATGATAAAAGAAAGTGTCATTTTGGGAAGAATGACGAGCTTCGGTTCTTTGGTCCTTACACGCAACGAAACTGTGGCGATGAGTGTATGACAGACACGCTAATTAAAATATGTGGATGTACCCAGTTCTATTTGCCCAGAAACTTGAATGTTAGAGTGTGCGATAGTCATCCTGAGTCACAGGACTATCAATGCAGCGTGGCCACGCGAGGTTCGCAATTTGTTTTTCTCGTGCATATCGGTATTTTAGATTTTGAAGCCTTGTTCTTATATGTATTTTTATATCTTATGTTTGTTATGTAGCTAAAATAATGTTTTTATGTTTCAGCTAATATTTCCTTGAACTTTCATGAGTTCTGTCCTATCTGTGGGGATCTATGCGAAAAGGTCGTTTACAAATACGAAACAACTATGGCCAGTTTGCAGAACCAGAAAGTGTTGTGGGAAGACCCTAACACAGGCGTTCTTGGAAATGCATCCAAATCATGGTAGGTTATCACAGTAATCTTGACAACCACTTTTCAAGAAATGTTTTGCATAGCATCGATGAACTTATTCATTACAGGGCTAGTCATAGAATGTCAATTTTGCACATTTACTATGGATCTCAATCTGCCGTTCCAAAATTGCGAAAACGTAGACAAGGAGCCACTGATTTGTTAGGTCAGTATAGGCGCATGCTACATACTATATCGATGTTTCCGCTTCATTCTTCCTTTTAACGTTCTATTTTATTATGACTTTTGATGTTTTTAGGTATCATTGGAGGAATTCTTGGCTTATGTTTAGGAGTTTCTTTTCTAAGTGCCCTGGAAGTAGTCTATTACTCAACTCTAAGGTGCATGTGGAAATACTGTCGTAAACGGAATTCCTCGCGTCGCCGTGATGCTGGGCCCGAGTCATATTCTATCATCTCCAGACTATTTAGTGAGTACGGACGTAAACCAAGATCGAAAGTAGTGAAGTTGGAAGCTGACAAGCTTAAAGTTTATACACACAACATGCTTCATAAAAGTGCGGCTGGATTTAACACTATTCCGGCTAAACAAAATGACAATTCCCGGTGGACTTACCAGTGATTATACTACTTTTTGTTCATAGCCAAATAAAATTGTACGTAATGTTGTTGTTATGATTATGATACAACTTGAACAAAGGACTCATATGCCTTGGCAAATAGTATGTATACACGTAAACGAAATTAATACTTACTTAAATATTCTGTTTACCAGCTTAAATCGCTTTTATGACAACACTTCTAAAGATTTTGTCAATGTTTATTGATTACTGCACACTGCATACGTTACTTGCGTGCGTGACAAAATAAATTGTTTTCTTTTGTTCACGGTATATTACATATAATATTCAACCAGGAAATTAGTTTTTGTTAGTATGAAATAATATAGTATTTGGCGTATGCAGTGCCAAAACAACTTTTAATTGTATACACTTATAAAAACATATCAATAAAATAGTTTGAACGTAAATATTAATATTATGAAATTTGAGAACCACTTTAACTTTGTGGCTTTTAGGTTGATGGAGGACACAAGTACCAGTTAACCAGTCCAATGTCTATGATAGCACGTACGATAACATCATGGAAGGCCACATGAAAGAGTCTGCAGGCCTTCATGAAGACCTCGATAGCCCATATTGCTGTGTCTATTTCCCTTATAGTCGAATACCCTGCTGGTGGAACCCAAAGCAAAGTTCTTTGTTAGTATCATTTTGCAATGACACATCCATTCACGGATTACAGTACTTAGGACAAGAGAAACGACATTTTACTGAGCGGTAATTAATTCTTTGTTTATTTAAAGTTTGGTATGGAAAACTAAACTCGAAACGTTTCATTCCGTCATTAAGGGTGTTTTGGTTACTTGGATTCCTGGGAAGTTTTGGAACTGCCATTTGGCTTATATGGGGCGTTTGGGATCGGTACACAAAGGTACCAGTAACTGTTACATTTGATGCGCAGGATATAAATATCGACTCAATTCCATTCCCAGCAGTTACGATTTGCAATGTAAATCAATTCTCCAAATCGAAAGTTGAGGAGCTTGAAAAGTAAGTATTGCAAAATTCATTTACTTTTCCGGGTTTTTCAAAACGTATAATCTTTTCGGTAGAATTGTATTGAGCCAATCATCGTCCGTGGAAGAACGCGATAAAGCAAAGAAGGAACTAGGATATGTCAGGTAAAGCACGCCAAAATTCATGACATGACATAATCTATTATCAATGTCCAGGCGCGTAACTTTAACACCATCTTTTTCAACCAGTGCAATATGCAACATAAGAGAAAGTTTTGCTAAAAAGATGGGTTATGCGTTTCATCGCGGAGCCTTAGATGACGATGTGGAGGACGAGGTCACAACAAGTACAAGTAAAAGACAGCTGCATATTGTTCAGTTTTTAATTGAGGTTTGTACTCGAATTAAGACTCTTGCATGCATTGAAATTAAGATGCGATTTTATGAAATAGAAAACACCAAAATGTGATGAGCTTATTCGTCTCTGCTTATTGGGAAATGTGAAAGTTAATTGTAGCAGCATTTTCAAACCTACAATCACCAACAATGGAAAATGTAACTTAAGTCTGTAACTTTATATACTACTTTTTGCATGGTTCTATTTTTTATTTTTTTTTATGTTAGGCTGTACGTTCAACATATTACCAGTACCGCTACTTCTCCACAATCCGTAAGATATCATTAAACATTGTGCACTATATAGTACTTTTCTTCATTAAGAACATCCATTCCTACTTCCTGCTTTCAGTGACCCAAACCCTAAAGCATCTGCTTACGACAACCCGGTACTTGGCAAGGCTGCCCGAAGATTTTGGCCACCTGAAGATTTGCAGGAATGGGGCCTGTGGAATTACGACGAACATCTTGTAATGAAAGATAAATCTTTGAAAAAACCGTGGCGACAAAGACGAGCTGGAGCTTCCTTCGGCTTGACCGTCCTTGTGGATCCAAACATGGATGAATACTTCTGTCCCATATCAGACTCAGAAGGACTTCGATACATATTACATTCTCCTTTAGAGTTGCCAAAACTGGCCGAATTTGCATCTGCGATACATGTCGATAAGGAGATTTGGGTTGAAGTTCGTCCTGACGTTACCACCGCAGATGATGACATAAGAGACATTGAATACGATAAAAGAAAGTGTCATTTTGGTATGAATCAAGAGCTCCGTTTTTTCGGTCCATACACGCAGAGAAACTGTGGCGATGAATGCATGGCAAATACTTTAACTAAACTATGCGGATGTACTCAATTCTATATGCCGAGAGATTTCAATGTTAGAGTGTGCAACAGTAATCCTCAGTCAAAGGATCATCAATGTAGCATCGCGG
>JAAXOA010002131.1:0-13920 GCA_036561885.1 Salina celebensis | reverse complement strand
TCGTTTCTTTTCTTACAAGAATAGGCGCTCCAATGCAATACATTTTGTGGACCACCAAAAGTCTCATTTACGGCATTCCTAAAAATGGAGTTGAATGGAATGACAAGTGTGGAGTGAGGGGGAACATGAATATATTATTATGCAAACTTTTATCTTTAAAGGCTTTTGGCTTTTCCATTAAGGCCGTACTTTTAGACACTTGTAATCACTATAGTATAGTGGGTAGCGACAGCGACCGGTTGTGTACTCCTTTGTCATTGTATTGATATCGATGAGTGCGTATGAAATTGCGATAAATAAATAATAACAATAACTTTTTTGGAGCTCTGTTGTACTCGATACTTTTTCTGCTACCACTTTCTTGTGTCATGTTTTTCAATCAGGAAGAAAACCAGGTTTTCCATTTCACCATTTTCGAAGCAATTTCAATGAAAAGCCTGTTTCTGTGACATGTGACATGAAACCTGCAATTCACTTTGACATTTGGCTGTTTCAAGTTTGGCAGTTTTCTCTGCTTCCATGTCGTCTCGCATACCCGCTCCACATGATTGTAAAGAGTCGCCCGCTTCACGGCCCTCAATGATTTAATTCACATTGAGAGAATTCGAAAGAGGGTGATAAAAAGTCCGGAAAAAAATAATAACAAACGGGGAACATTAAATGCGTTAAGGAAAATGAAAAATAGAACAGAAAAACCTAATTGGTTGTGCCTAAATGAAGTATTTTGAATTCAAGTATGTACCAACAAATTATTTACCAAATGTGTTGTTCGCAAATTCATCTATATGGAAATAAATTTTTTCATGATATATCAATTCATTCTTTATTTCAAGTGTACAATGCAATCAATCTTAAAGTTGGTGTAATATCGTTCCAAGAAACAAGCACTTTGTACCATGCCACAAACGACAGTTTTAACAATTTTTATGTAACTCTTCAAATCATCATCTCCTTCAAATAGTTCTAGTAGTATGTCACCAGCCTGTACAGCCCTCTCAATACTATTCTTGGATTGTTGTGTAACTGCTTCAAAGGCTTCTGGTAAGCTCTCATCTTTCATGTAATGACGAATGTAGATTTCATTTGACAGTGCTTCGGCTCCACGCGCAGTTTCATTCGAGTAGCTCATTACGTCGTTAAATATGCTGGCAAAAGTAGCAACCTCATTGCGAAATCGTTTAAATAGGAAGTTAGACCGGACTTCGTCCTTGAGTTTTACTCCAAGTTGAAGAGCTACAGCTTCTGATATTAGCATTACTCCGCATGTAATCTTTCCAAGTTCCTGTTGAAATGGTGCCAAAGTTAGGTGATCCTTCTGAGTTTGCCATTCTTTGCAAATCTCTAACTGTCCAGCGTCTAGTAGCTCCAGTGCACTGTTCACAAATGCATCCTTGTGACCAGGTCCTTTTGAAAGCCTTAAACATTCCTGGCGTATCTCGTTTGATAGTTTAAGAAACGAAGTGTGGTACTTTTGAACGATGATGGCAGCATGGAAACCAAAACCAGCTGTTTGATAAATGCCAGACAAGTCGTTTTTGAGCTTTTCAGAATAGCTCTTGGCGTTCCCGCGAATTTCGGCTGCTGCTTCGTTAAAGTATGGCGCTAGATCAGCAAACTTTAACGTTTTGAAAACCCGCGACACAGGGTTTCCCTCGTAGTCATCATCCTCGTCGTCGTCGTCAAGAAGATCATCCGCTATTGTTAGAATGCGGATGTACGTCATCAAATCGCTGTTTGTATTTAGCTCAGTTTGTGGACAGATGAAAGCAGTAAAGCCGGACCATTTCAAAAAGTTTTCCAGTTGCTGAGCGTTCTCCATATCTAGACACGGGAATGCAGACATGATATTTGTACATACATATGCACACTACTTAGGATGCCACTAGCCTCGAGCCAGGGCTCGGCCGAGCCGAGCTGTTTTGCGATTTTTCGAAAAGCTCGCCCAGTCACGAGCTAATAAATAATAAGCCATTGCCATTACTAGGAGACCCCTCCAGAGATGTGATTTTCCTCGCCGTTCTGAGATAACTTATTAGTTTCATAGAAAGCTTGTAAGTTACCTAAAAGTTGGATGAAATCGATGCCGAACTTCAGCAAGTAATGATATCAATGATTTTGTCTGTCTCTCTTTCCGTCTGCTCTCTACAGGCTCTGCCTTTCGACCGATTTGAAAAAAACATGGCAGAGGGATACTCTGGACCCTCAGGAAAATCCCAATTGATTTTGAGCCATGTCGGGTGACTCTGAGGGACGGGGTCACGGGTCAAAATTGTGAGGTGTCATTCGAAAGCCCATATCAAGAGCGGTCAAATTACGTGGTCGGTGTACATTTTTCCTGGGAGGCGTGGTCAAAGGTCGTGTAGGGTATCATTCGACAGCTATGAAATGGAGCTTTTCATTTCGTTTTACTGTTTTATGCTGGTTTTACATATGCTTTTCACGTCCCTTTCACGACGTTTTGCTCATGCTTATTTGCTTCACGACGAAAAGTTGAACACTGTTCAACATTGGCATGACGTGAAATTTACCGATAACAGCAAGCAGATCGTCGTGAAAGGGAAGTGAAAAGTATGCATAAGACGGGCATTAAAACCTTCAGTATCGTCGTTATATCTTATTAGCTTATTATATTTCATTTTATCTCCAACATGAATCTCACTTAATTGATTGTCATTAATATCAATTGTAATCCCTATAACTCACCTGTCTGCATGTTGAGGAAACTTATAAGTTTCCTCGGCATGGCAAGGTTTCTTACAATATTCGAGGAAACTTATACGTTTCCTGAGTGCAGACTGGTTTTAGGACTATTTTTCTGCACACAGAAACAAAAAAAAAAATTGGTAGCTTACTTAGTCCGAAAGATATAAGACTTGTCACATAATGTTCCATATCTCTTGAAGGAAGTATTTTGTAACAAACATTTTTTTCATAGGGTCCTAATAATTTGTTCTATTTTAAAAAAATTGAAAGCGACCATCCCAGATTTTAAAGACTGACCGTGCTGATTAATATTCGGTGCTACCAATATATTTCAATGGTTTGTTAATACTTTGCGTAAATAAATTACGCAGTGCCTCGATGAGTAGGCTCGGCCGAAGCTTGGAAATTTAATTAAAGCTCGGGCTCGGCTCGGTCGATTTTTTTGGGCTCGTGGCATCTCTACACGCTACCATGTTTTCACAGAGAAGCAAGAAATAACGTAATATATGTGTAAGAGGAATGATCAACATACCTAGGATTTCAAACTTCTTCGCAACATCCAATTCATGCTGTTTAGCTAGAAGAAGGTATTCTTTGCTCGGACCTGTCGGCAGATCCTTCAAAACAAACGGGAGTTTCACTTTGACTTGAACTTTCTCCTGAGTTCCTAACTTGTTAGTGACCTCCAATGATAGTCCCACTGACACTGGATTATTTCTGTATGTTTGAAAATCCTTATGAATATCACCAACAGGATTGTACCATTTCCAATCCAGATTTGAGAAACAGGCGTATTGAAGGGGCTCATCTTGAGACTCCTGGGATAAAAAGACACGGCCGAACTTATCCATTGATGTTGTGCTAAGAGTGTTTCCGTCCATCTTGTTGTAGTTTCTATTTACTAATAATCGGTACTGCTGCAATGGCATGAGAATATATACACAATCGGGATCCTTTCATCATAAATTATTGAGCTTCAGGATAAAAATCAGCAGACAACTCCAAACTGTTATGAAATCACATTCGCGTGGAAGAAAACCACATCGTTATGATTTCGTACATAAACCGATGCGACGTACAAATAAAATTTTCCATAGACGTTGGTTGGGTTTGAGAATTCCCGTTGCTTAATGCGAGTAAGAATTACGAAATTTTTGCTTTGTTCAATACATTTTTGATGATATTGATGCATGTTTCATCTACCTGCAAGGTCACGCACGACGGATTAGAAGATTTTCACTCCGAAAACTTGTACTCAAGTCCAGACCATTGAAATATTTTATGTCTCAAAACTTTTGATTTTAGCAGTCCTTCCAGCTCAATAACAAATATTCAATGATCGGTAATGTCTAGGGTGTTGGGACAACTTATTCATGTATAGAAAACTTCGCAATTTAAAACATATTTACCACTAACAATCTAAAACAGGCCAGATGATAACTCCTCATCCGCATATCATTAGTTTTTAACGTGCCCTTTTCACAAGATCTTCCTTAGAGCATATCGCAGAATCGCAGTGACACGACATGGTGTGACATGGTTTGCCGTGATTTGCTACTACAAATTTGCCAGTGGTCTTTGGCAGGTTTTCTTTTCCAAGTTTTTTCATTTACCAGCTATTATTTAGAAGCTTCCACCATGCGAAATTGAATACCAAGGTTCCACCATGTAAACTGAATTTAACGCTTCCACCATTTTTATTTAACGATTCCAGAATGTTAAGCCCGTAAATGACTTCTATGTCAAAGACTGCCTCGATGCTTAGTTTATCAGCCGTATTCATGAATACTTCGACTATGGATGTGGAAATATGGATGATGAAGGAAGTACTTTTATTTATATAATCGACACATATTCCTAAGGGGTATAAAATGCTTCGTGTGAAAGTTCAAATAATACAGTTTTATCGTTTCTTATCACTTGCAAACACAAGTATTATTCCATTGCTGACAAACATAAAAAACAGATGTTTATATTTCGGTTATATACTTCTTTTATAAAGCTTCCTTAACAGCTCATGAAAAACATCTCTTGGGATGTTATCGGGGAGCTGGTTCAACTTTTTTGCAACCTCTGTATATGTTTCCTCTTCATATTCCTTGTACGCTTCCATAACACCCAAGGATACATACAGTTTTTTCACGGTCTCTACACACATCATATCATGCCTTCCGTAGTTTTCCACAAGAATTTCCAAATTTTCTGAACCCTGACATAGTTCAACTGCTTTAATAAACAGCCAAGAGCATTTGTTATCCTGAATGTCAGTTCCAACTTTTCCAGTTTTCTGAACATCCCCAAAGCAGTCCAAATAGTCATCCTGAACTTGGAAATAGTGACCAATCTGGAGCATAATACTTTCCACCTGATGAACCAGTTGATGGTCTGCAGATTTCCCGGCCATGATCATTGCGCAAATTACTGGCATATAGGTTGTATAATAGCTGGTTTTGTATTTCACGATGTTTTCATAACGATCCATGGTGTAGCTGCACATGTCAAATATTCATACTCTAATAGCTATTATATTTAAGTAAATTCCCGTTGTAATTATTTTACTTGCTTTATTTAAATTCTTACCAATCGAGAATGTTTTGTTGGCTCTTTTCTGTATGACAGTCCAGGCTTTGACCGTGGATGGTGTAAAAAACTATATGGTTCAGCGTAGCGTGAAGCTCTCTATAACAAGGTAATTGGGCAAAATATGCTCCGAGCAACTTGAACGCAGCACTTACTAAAAGAAAACTGTCGTTAACAGCGCTTAAGCCAACGCCGGGTACTTTATACCAGCACGGTAGTCCCCGTCTTGTCTCACTGGAGTCCATAACGTCGTCAGCGATTAGAGATGCGGCTTGTAACTAAAGATAGTAACAATAGATATTCGTAAAAACCATTTAAAGGTCAGATTTCCAAATCCAGTGACTTATCAAAAGCTGACGTTGACCAAAAAATTGTTTAATCGTAGAGCCAAATTTCTGCTTAGACTAGAACTGGCTGAATTTTGTACTCACGATTTCCAAGATCCAACCAAGTGCATATGCTAAACGCATGTTTTCAGGATAGGTCTCATTTACTGAAGACTCCATTTTTGCAAAACTTTTGATAGCAGTCGGAACCATTAGCCCTCTAAAAGTGTCAGATGCAATAACAAAGTTATTTATTTGTACCATGTTCAATCCATTTATCCTGATAGCAGACAGCAAACTAACTATCAAAATGTGTTTCCCCAATGGAGATACAATGGAAACGGAGTGGAAAAACTATGTAAATTTGTACACATAATGGTGTTTTAAATACAAAGGTATGTACAATCTGAAAGAAAAATGCTACTATTTCCACTCCAATTCTATTCTTTCTCTATTGTTTCACGATTATGCCGATAATATCTATCGCACATTGTAATAGTGATCTATAAAATCACCAAGCTATAGTAAACATTTTGCATTATTGAAGCTGTCAAATTTTCAGGATAATCAGGATTCTTACACGGAATCATTATGAAATCATGATCATGAAATCATGTGTAATTATTTCTTTCAACCTTACCTTAGCATCTTCCCTCCAAGGATATTCTTCCGAAGAACTTTCTTTAAATGTTTCGTCATGAAATGAGCCATCACTTTGGAGTTGTCAGAATTCTCCATGAGATCGGTTTCGAACTGTTTGCATCCTGTCTGGATGATTTCTTTTGCCATTTTATCAAAAGCGATAAGCTCTCCTTTGGTGAGAATAGCTTCAACGTGCGATACGGGTTTCGATACAACCATCGTGAAAACAACTTCCTATAGTCAACAACAGCCAGGACTCAAACTCATTCAATATCTAATAGTTGAATGAGAAGAAACTAAGCCTTTTGTTCATATTTATATGCATATGTGTTTATGTATTATGTAAAATGTGTGCGAACGAAAGCATCGCGTTTTCTCCACATGTTTCCATCATTTACGAATATTTACGCATTACTCCTGTTTAAATATTTTGACGCAAGTAATAAGGCTGGGATTTTGGTACCATTTTCGCAAATTTGTAAAAAAAACTACGCGTGAAAGTAAAGATAAACTTTGCTAACCGCAACCCGTGCTTAAATTGCTTACCACTACAACACCAAACAATAAAAAACTAATGGGATTTTACATCTTTTCGAGATGTGCTAGTAACGTTAATTTTCATTTTAATTCATATATAGCTAGTAACATTTATCCGTTTAGACTCCATCAGTTTCGGATGATTCTCTAGTGCAAGATTCTCTAGATGAATCATGTGGAGTTAGGTTCATGAGAGGTTATAGAACTAGGTAACAATTACAATTAGATAAGAAAATTCCCCAACCGTCACTATACACGTGGAGTTGCCTGCGTAATAATGATAGACAAAGTTTTACTCTTCGTTTGTTAGGTTGCAGCAAGACTGAATCGGGGTTCTATCGTATTTAATAGAACTGTTTTAGCGCAATGAGTTTCACTCATAATCGAATTCGAGATACACGACAACGTGCAAAGATTGAAATATATTGCTGATACTACACAAAATGGAACCGAAGTGGGTGACTGGTCTATTGTCTACATCCGAAACTTGCCTGTTTTACAAGGAATTTGAAAATGTTGTCAACCGAATCAATAACCTACACGTCAATACGTTCGGAAGCGGAGTGATGAAGGGCGAAATTGATTGGGCAAAATTTGTTCTTGACGCTAATGTTACTGACAAATTATCTCATATCAGGTATGTAAGACTTAATTTGGTATGAAACAAAAATTCGTACCACGTAGTACATAGATTAATACAGATAACTCGTAATATTTTTAAATACCTATTTTATAGTGGATCATTAGTCTCTGCTGCATTCAAGGCGTTCATAAAACCAAACACCAAAGAAATCAAACAGGGCTGCGAACACGTGTGCGGTTGGAGTATTGAAATTGTAAGTTGTTTCATCTCCGTAATCACTTACAGAATAATGAATTTTTGTGTTATTATGTTCCTTTACAGATGAACGCATCCCACTGCATGGTCCACGACATAATTAATAATAACAAACAAAGAAATACCTACGGTTTACAATCCAGTTGGTATATGCAGCCGGAAGTAGGTTTGTCTGCCATCAACGATAGTTTTATGCTCCAAATGAATGCGTACCACATATCGGAACTATTCCTTGCTCCTGAGAATCCTGGAATGGCTAACAAGCTTTGTGATGCCATGCTAACAACAAAAATCTTCTGGGGATCTGGAGTGGCCTTCGAGGAAGAAGTCACCAAGGACTTCGATCTTAATCGGGCATACAACTTGACAAATTACAGAGAAATCGTCAAGTCACAAATTTTCATACCCAACCCTGGTAGCTCCTGTTTTGTGTGCACTGATCATAGCTGGATTGGATGAAGATTATGATCTTAAAAAGAATCTTACCGATATAATGGTTAATATCGGCTACTTAATCAAGCTGCGGATGGAGTATGCTGAGATTTTCATGAAGGAGAAAGTGAGAGAAAGCCAATCAACAAAACTGTCATGGTTTTTTGTCAAAGCCATTGAAAGTTTGCAGATTTCTGAGGAGAAGTCCGAGATAGAAGTATTGAAACCAGGAAGTGCCACCAACAATATTGAAGGAATTCGAAACATTTACGAGCGCTTGGAACTTCCATCCAAATATGAACAAGAGGAGCGGAGGTTATACAAGCTGATTGTGGAGAAAGCTTATTCCGTAAAGAACCAGATCGACAACGCATTTTTTATTAATGTAGTTGATAGTTATAAGTTGCCTAATTCCGCATAATTAAGGTCAATCTATCATGAGGCATGAAATGTTTGTCTGGATCCATAAAGGCTTTAGGTCATAATAAAGTACCAAACATTTAACTTATGTTTGGGGTAACAAACAATGGGTAAATTTGTATATGAACAAATTATTTCTGCTTGCGATTAGCCAAATTTCGCTAGCACAGTTTAAGAATTAGTACTCGTGTTGTAGCGACGTGTTAGCGAAAGCTACTTTATAAGATTGTCTTTGCTGTCTGTCCGTCCAAGGGGTTGTCCGTCAGTCTGTCTGTTCGGCGGTTTAATCGCCATCGGATCATATTTGGTACATACGATCCTTGGGTAACTGGCAACAACTCGTGTCAATTTAAGCCTCATTGGTTTAGCCATTCACGACTTAATGGCACAATTAAAGTTAACGATAAATGCTTCGTGAATTATTAATTTTGTTATTCTTGATTTCTTGTGGCCATGAATCGGGTTCATTACGCCAAATGGTTCATGATACATGTACATTCTACTTGAATTCGGAATCGACACAAGCTTCACTTTCGCTACTTCAAGATTTCGTGGTGCAACGGACTGGTTATATATACTGTTGCAATTTTAAGTATTTTCAAATGATGTGAAGCTGCGGCTTTTATTCTGACATTAATTTCTGCAAGTTGGTTAACATTAACGCCCAGCATGCATAAAATTGCATTAACATTTCCCATTTTTGGACATTAAACCACAAAATCCCAAATTTCGGGTACGAATTGGTGCATCCTCATCCCCATTGCTTTTACGTCCAACCAATGACGAAACGAAAGTGTGAGCACAAGACTGGTCGATGAACTTTGGTTTCGTGTAAAACTGTAATCATATAACATGCATAATTGAGTATTATGTGGTTGATGCGTTGTGCTACAGACGTACGCAATATTAAGCAAAATCATGGTAGGTTTTCTTTCCTCATTATATTTTTGCAATGCAATAAACCATTTGCATTTTATCATTGAACCATTAAATGTGCTTAAATGTAAATGTGTTTCTCGGATACAACACGTGTCTCACAAGAACAGTTTATAAGTAGCCACATACTGTAGAGAACCAAATTATTCTAATTACTCTGTTTATGGTAATGCCAATGACGCATTTCAAGGCAGCTAGTGCGTAATAATTATGTTGTTACTAGAAGGTTTCTGGAAATCTGGCAAAATGTCGTCTTCTCCTCATTAGAGTAACATTGAGCACCATGGCACTCTTTCTGGCAAGGGCCCAAAACTATAACCAATTTTGCTTGGGGTACTTGTCTTCACTTGTAGAACGTGGAAATTGATTTTGGCGAAGGGAACAGCCTGTCTGCCAAAGTCAGTGAGTAATAAAAAGTCACCGATACCGATTGTATTGGGAGAGATGCCAAAATTCAAGCATTTCCGGTTTCCTTTTGATATCCCATTCATTCATGGTTTGATTACAATTTACCAAATTTGTCGATGTAAGTAATATTCTAGCATGTCCTTCCTTTTAGTTTCTATGCATCAATAGGCATGTTAGCGGCTGAACTACCAAACGCTTTCACCTATCAATTCATAATTTTGTATGCACGTTTGGATCTTCAAGATATGCCTTTGAGAGATTTAACAGGTGCCCAAATTGTTTAATGATACACCACGTGCTTAATTTTTGTGGCAATATTCCTCTTTATAAGGCATTTAAATTTACTCACCAATTCATCCCACTGTGGAGATGGGCAGCTTAATAATCCGTTGCAATGTTGTATTCTTGATTGTTATGAATACGTTTTGCACCACTTAATGACGCATAATGTATTATACGTTGGTATCCAGTATGGGCATTTCCCATATTTCATATTTCATCATCATTTTAAGATGTCATAGCAAGTAACCAAGGATTGACTATTACGAAACCATCCATCCGTTCGAGAAAAGCGTGGAGTAATTGCAAAGCCATTTATAATACATTTCACAAGTTCAAAGAACACAAACCTTTCATCCACAGGTTTGGCAGCAACTGTAAGTAGCGCATAGAGAGGGTATTTAGGAATGTGGTATTCATTTCACTTCAGTGTTCACACTGCCAAGCTGTTGACTTGACTTAAGCTTCCAAAGTATAGATTCAGCACATTCAATAGGTATCCAGTAATGGAGGCTTCCGATTTATTCGTTAAGCTACTCCGAACGACATTCAAAGTTGGACGATTGGATGTCAGTTTAAGGGGTTTACATATAATCTTTGCCCATATTATGGGTTTTCAAGGTCTATGTGCGTTAGTATCAGGGCAAGTACCCTTCCCATACATCGTATTTAGTAAGTTCCAACCTTTATAATGAATATGTCATATTTACATATTTTAAGCACTGAGTTATTTTAATGTTGACACATAGGTTTGACATTGGCATACATGGCTGCACTGGGAACCGCAGCAGGCGCTCATCGCTTGTGGTCCCACAGGTCGTACAAAGCCAAACTTCCCCTCAGGATAGCTCTGATGATAATGCAGACGGTAGCCGCACAAGGGCCTTTGTTTTGGTGGGTTCGAGACCATCGGCTGCACCACAAATATTCAGAAACAGACGCTGATCCTCACAACATAAAACGTGGATTTTTTTTCAGTCACATTGGCTGGTTAATGGTGAAGGAAAATGATCAAGTGGCAGCTAAGGAGAAATCTATAGACTTCTCTGATTTATTGGAAGATAGTGTAGTAGGTTTTCAGCTTAAGTATTATTATTTACTTGACTTTGGTCTTCAGCATATTTTGCCGGTGGTAGTTGCTTACTACTTCTGGCTACCGGATATGTACATGTGTGTCACTTTCAACGTATTTCGGTGGATCTTTTCAATCCATGTAGCTTCCATGGGGAACAGTGTGGCGCACTCGTGGTTCCGAAAACCCTATGAAAAGTGAGCAAAATTGTCTTAGATACATTTTGAGTTAACGTTATCTAACGTAATTATTATCGAAGTGCACTGTACTAATTAATACGCAGCTTCACTTCAAATGGGGACTGTTTCATGTTCTTTTTATGGCTAATTCAGTGGCTCATTTATGTAATTGATATATAAATTTCTTAGGGCCACCGGAGCTGCAGATGTAACATGGTTATCGATGATTATTGTTGGTGAAGGATGGCATAACTTTCATCACGCGTTTCCCTGGGACTACCGCTCCACTGACATTGGAATTTACCACGGAAACCTCACAACAATGTTTATTGACTTGATGGCCAAGTTGGGGTTAGCGTATGACCTAAAAACTGTGTCAGACAATACTGTACGTAGAAGGGCTGCTAGAACTGGAGACGGTTCACACCCTTCCTTGCAGCATACGAAGTTAGATGAACGACCGGGAAATGCAGAACACCAGATTACCCATTCGGATTCGTACTGGGAAAGTATGAAAACTCAAAATCATGAATTCGATGATATTGGGCCTGCGCCGTGGGGTTGGGGAGACATTGACATTCCGGAAGAAGACCTACAACGAGCAGTTATTTCTCACTCTGAACGGAATGCAGCTTAGATCCTTACTGCTGCCTCTTTAGGAAAGACGGTAATAATTCAGTTTTGGTGTCACTAATATCTGGTTAAAACTGCTAAGCAAAGATAGATTTAAAATGAAATCTCAATATCGGCACAACTAATAAAGATCATTGCTAAGTAATCTCCAGAAACGTTCTGCTTGAAAGGGCTAGAAGCTATAGTTTGTTAAAAGCCAGCCAAGAATGAGCCTTTTAAACTTCGTCTACAAACTGAAACTTATTTGGCGCTAATTCTGCATTATTGCAAAGTTGACATTTTGTGGATTATACTATGAATTTAAACGGAATATGTTAATTATTGCTCAACGTTTTGATCAGACCTCTGATCTTCATCAGGAACATTAAACTTATTAAAATATTTCTTACTCATAAACTATTGTTTCAAAATAGTTGAAAAAGAAGTTTTGTAGGGGTTTGCAGATGACCAAAAATTCCAGGGGGCTCATTACGATATATTAATGTTTCATTTTAGCTTTGGCTAATTGCTTTCGGTATAATAAACATTTGAAAAATTTCGCCATAAAAAGGTATTTCAACAAAGTTCATCTTTAATATATATATCAATCCTAAGAAATCTTCTCTGAACATAAATTGGAGCGAAATCCAAACATAGAGGAGCTGGGACGGTTGAGTTCCAAGAATCCCTGAGAAGCTTGGTTTCCTTCAATCAAAAGTTCTAACTAGATAAATCTAACGTCTAAAACAAATCTTTAATATGTATTCACGTATTTGTTATTGAGACCTATTAACTCCAGTCATGAACTGTACGTGGTCTCAAATATAAAACTTTATAATTAAAAAATCAGAAATTGACTCAGGTCTTTGATGCCCGGCAGTTCAAATAAAAATATGGTTTATATAAATATAGAAGCTTGTCAGCAATTGAAGTGACCGCAACAACTGAGTTATATTTTAATTGTACAGGGCCCTTATAATACTCATACAAATCTTCTAATTTTAAATGTCTATGCCGTTTTTAAAATTGTCCTCTTGTCCTACAGTAAATTATTTACCTCTCGCTTATATTAGTTGTCAGGTTCTGTTTGGATCGTTTCAATGTTAAAGAGACAATGTGATATTATTTGTTGCATAACACTAGAAAACTATTAAAACACACGTGTGTAGCTACATGAACTATGAACACGTGTAGCCCTTAATAACACATTTTGATTTATTTTAAACCTCAAAAAATGTGAACATCGTGGTCGAAATTCCATTTAAGAAAAGCTTGACTACTGCTGAATTCCGCAACAAAAACTCTGGACCGCACTCATGAAGGAAACATTGTAGCGTCATAGTTTCTGCTACGCATAATGATTTGAAAAATTCTAGTTATCTCTTGCAAATGATGCTTAATATTTTTGCTCATACATGCATTACTTAGCAAAGTATATTCAAGCCGCTCGTTACTACCAATATTTTCCATAGATTTAAAAGTAACCCGATGGTTTAAATCCATATCCATTCCAATCGACAATTGGGGTCCCCGCTCTTTTCAGTATGACCATCCAAATTTTGGCGACGAATTTTATGTAAGAGATCATGTTATTCAAAGCTTAGTGAAACTCCTTGTGTAAAGGATGCTATGTCTTGTCGAAACAGTTGATAACTGTTTTGGCGTTTGAGTATGAAAATTAAATCTAATCAACTGTTATTCTGATTACTGGCTATCGACGATATCCTTTTTCTACCTTGCCATCCTATGTTGACAAGTTTAACACCGATCAGTACATGTTACTTGGTTGTTCAATTCCAAGCAGATTTTTGCATCAAACTTGTTTTCATATCATGGGACCGTATATGCATACCGTCTCACATTTCCGTAAATGCACCGCCGTAAATTGCATTCATTGTGGTTTTTGTGTGATACGGCATGCGTGGATGGCCCCTCCTTTTTCTAGCAAAGTAAAAA
>JAAXOA010002130.1:0-13920 GCA_036561885.1 Salina celebensis | reverse complement strand
GCTGACCACCACCAGTTCTAACCAAGTGCATATTTGACATGGCTCATCTCCTGTTTTCCCCGCATTACTTTTTTTTATTTACCACTTTTCGATACATTCCATCCATCCTCTTTTCAAACTACATTATTAACTTGCCAGACTTCATTTCTGCATGGTTTACTCTTCAATGAAAAGAGAAAAAAACTGCAAGCTTTCATATCCCAACATTCCCAACAAAATGTATGAAACGTTCATTTCACGTCGATAAACATGTTTCATGGGATGGCTCACTGATTGTGAGAATATTTCTGTTTTTGGTACGGTTTAATTTACAACACCACTCTATTCACCAGCAACATGATCACTGCAGATGAAACACAGAGTAGTAAAAAAGGACCACAACGACCACAGTATAAAATATAACTGGTCGATAACCGTTATACAAAAAGAGAGGAGAAAATAACCCAAGTACTCTGATGACCGCAGTGTACTGAAAATACAACCTTTTTTTGGGTCTAGGGGGCAGTCTTAATTTGACTTCATTTTTTGGTTGGCTACTAATTCATCAATTGCCTTGGGATGTTTTCATTTTCATTGTATCTCTTATTTATTTTTGCCCAGGCACATTTAACTATTGATCATGGTCCTTTTTAAAATAGTGTCCAATTAACTTTTTCCCCATTAGATGCCAGTTTTTCTTTGTCATTGAGGCATACATTTTTTTGTACGGAAAAAATGAAAAGGACTTGAAAAATTGAAAGAGAAAAAGCCTCAAGCACGTTTTGACTTTCTTTATGCTTTTTCGGGGAAGCTTTCTATTCTTTTATTATTTTGTTGATTCCTCCCCTGTAGCACATTGAAGTGACCTTTCCTCCAATCTTTTTTGGTTAGTTACCTTTTCTATTGGCTTCGTTTCGCGTAATATGTTTGGCAAGGAAAAGGGAAGTCAAGAAAAAAAATATACAACTACCTACATGGAACAACGAACCATATTAGATCCTTTTCCTGTTTTTCTTTCCGTAAGCATCTGTGTGGGAGAGAAATTCATTACACATTTCTTTTTCGGGGGAACAGCGGCAAGAAATGGGAAAATGAAGAAAATTGATGACTTTCATATAATCTATAATGGTGAAAGCAGCTTGGGAGTAGATATAAGTAGGATTTACTCTTCTCCCATAGATCTTGTAAGACAGTGGAGAAGGCATAAAATAATATAAATTGCGTACAAGAAGAACTACTTTGTATGCCTCGTTTGTGTAGACGCAAAACGATATGAATTTTAAGTGAAGGAGGGTAAAAGCTTTAGCTGGAGTTTAATTTGAAATAAGGACCTTTGGTTTATAATGCTTGTCATGGGAAATTTGTAGGGATATAATGATTATGGAGTCAAAGAAAAACGAAACCAATGTAGCGTGGCAAGTGTTTTGAGGACCGGAAACAGGAGAGAGTTTTTTTGCTCATAAATCTGTAAACGGTCCGAAGGATATTAGAGGGAGGAGAGCTGAAGTGACCCTGAAGTACAAGTAATATAGTATAGGTCATAGGCCGTAGTAGTGGAAAGTTGATGGGAGAAAATATGGCGAGTAGGTAGTGAAATAAAAAATGTGAAATGAGCCATAAGTGAAAGGCTTGTAGATCTGGAAAATATTGGAAATAAATTGATACATGAGCATAAAACGAAAGGAATGGTTTTGACACATGTGTATTTATTGAAACGGTCGGCAACATTTTAAACAATATATTTTTACAAAGAGAAATGCTGTTATAATAGCTATAATTTAGGTTAGACTAGAATTACTGATTAGCAATTTCTTGCCATGAGTTGTCCACAGTTCAGTCTGATTTGATGGAGATTTAAGATATTCGAAAACTTTAATCAAGTATTGCATCCATTTCTGTTTGGTTCTGGCCGTCCATTCCTTGATACGACGGATTTTACTTTCTCTTCGTTGTCGAGATTTAGTAACTGTTCTATCCTCTAATTCAGACAAGCAGGTTCTTGTTTCTTCGTTGCAATGACCAGACAAGCATGATTCATGATGATAACCGCGTTGTAGTTGGAAAACGTATGCATGGATAATTCTGATCTCCTCGACACTGGCCAAACTCATTGGCCACCAAAGCACATTCATATAAACGTCTAGGATTGTGCCACTTTAGACATTTTGGGCTTGCTCCACAAGTGCATTGCTTGATATCTTGAACTGGAGTAACCTGCCCCATTGTGAGATCCGCTCCGGAGAGTGAATACGAGAAATGATCATGCGTCACCAGTAAACTCTTGCATACCTCAAAGTTGTTAGAATTACACGTGCCAACTGGATGAATTGGGCTATTTACTGTAACATTATCACAATTCACAACAGTTATCAGAATGCAATGGAAAGTAATAATATTTACAATATGCCATATAAAAACAATTTCATACCACATGATTTCCCCATTGTCGTTGAGTTTGCAACGAAAATCTCTTTGCTTTTTAAGGAGCCCTCCACTTCTGTTACAAACTCCCGAGGAACTCCAAGCAACATCAGACGCATATATCGTTTTACGCAGAAACTTCTTGAGGTAAACGACCTTGTACACACCTTGCGATAATATCCAACTGCTAGAGTTTCTTCTGGTGGTGGTCAAGGCTGGATCCAGGTACTCATCAAACAAACTGTTTTCCTTGTTCAATGTCGTGTTCTCCTCACCAGTTTCATTCCAAAGTGCTTCATAGAACTGGTTGATTGCGCTTTCGAAAACTCCATCTTTTAATGCTTGTTTAACCTCGCTAATGTTTCGTTTAATTGTCTTGAAGGTATCCCACTCGGAAACATTTTCAGTTTTAGGATTTGCTTTCACATAAATATCAAACAGTCCAATTAAGTTTTCCACCTCTGCCAACAGCAACAGCGACTCGTTGAATAGTTTACTCAGGTAATCAGTGCTACTCATAATTGCCACTGATGCTTGAGCCTTTGAAAGAGCGCACTCGTAAGAAACAATGTAATTCTGGGACAGAAACATAGCCAAATCTATGGGTAATGTCTGCACCCGTTCTGAACACCCACGAATAATAGTATCATCTAATGTCTTGTTTGGGCTTGACAACTTTAAAACATCGTAGTTATCAAGGACTTCCATACAGTTGTTTTGAATCGTATCGATTTCTCTTAAGAGATTTTCTTTTTCGCTGAAATAATCCAAAGGACACACAGGCAAAACATTCTCCATCAATACAAATCCGTAATCTTTGGCTACAACTGTTGAAATTTCTTCCAACGACTTCAAGTAGGTTTCCATTTCCGCAGCTTTCTTATTGACCAGTACTGCTGTCAAATTGTTCAAAGTTTTCGTAGCCATAGTCAAATGAAGAATGCTTGCAAGTTTTTCTCTCCTGGCGATTTCATTTTGTAAAGAGTTTCGCGGAGTAGACAAAATATCTGGACCTGGAGACTCCGTGGACAACATCCAAGTTGCATAGACAGGCTTAAAAAGCAGTAGAATCACGAGAAAACACGAGATGACCATTTTTGACCAGCTTTTGCTAACTTCACCTCCTTTCTCTCTCACCCAACAGTTTTCAAAAACACTTTCCGTTTCATACGTAACAAGGGGGAAAAAGACATCGTTCATGAATTACTTAATTTTCCTATCGCGGTAGTGATCTTCTTGTCCATGGTAATTCCAATTATCGTGACAACGACAAAAAACCACCTAAAGCCGTTCACGTCATTATGTAAAAACGACCATTCCATGTTAGACTTCTTTTCTCCCGTTTTTCTGTAGTTTTTTTCGACAATCATCGCTCTCGTACCTGGTAGCGCCAAGGGACTAGAATAAACGATGCGACTACATAAAAGAGAAAAAAAGAATGATAAAAGAAAGTGATTTTTCTTCATGTGTTCCAAACCGTGTAGCGTGAGTAACATGTTTCGTTATTCTTCCGGAGTTGTACAGTCTTTCATTTTGTAAGGTTTCCAGAAAAACGAACATTCCTACTTTTTTCTCTTTCTTACCTGTGCAAAAGGTAAAAAAAACTTGGAAAGAAATGCTTTCTGTGCGTTTTATTATTTTTCTCTTTCCCTTTCTAACACTTACGCAACACTGGTCGCTCACTTGAGCTCTGCCAGAAAACACATTAAAAATGTTGACTGTTATGCGCTAGGGGAGTAAAAAAAAGTACAGGTTGTTTTATCTAGGTACGAAATATTGAGCAGATATATTTTTTCTCCCAAGGAAATCGCTTCTTGGCCATCTGAACAGCGAGAAAGTTTTTAGCTGTGCACGAGAGGTCATTGAAAAAAGAGAAAATACATATATATACATTTTCTAAGGATATTGCTTGTTTTTCTTCCATTTCATGAAAATAGAGTTGTTCCAAGAGGATCCAGATAAATGGATTTACATTTTTAGAAAAGCACTGAAGTCTGTTGTAAACACCGGCTGGATAGGTGAAAAATGTGTTTTTATTTTCCAAGATACTTTGCAACATTGTAGAGAAAGAAACAGAAGCGTTTCTAAGTTTGGTTTGGATTGTGTTCGACGAGTGACGAAATGGGAGAGTAAAACTCTATCAAAAAAGCGTTTCGAGAGGGTTTCTAAAAGTGGGTTTGCTGGAGAAAAGGAGTAAAATAAAACGGTAGAAAGGTAATATACACAATTGTTTGGTAATATTACAATGTAAGACGGTCTCAAACCAGTTGAGCAGTATTCAGGCAGGTAAATCGGTTTGAGAATGGAAATGGCTCTTTTTTTCTTCTCTTTTTTCGTTCTGTATCTCCACCAGTTTTGTCCATCCACGTTGTCCGCTAGCCAATGGAATAGATGAGTAAGCAATAAAGTTTCGAGAGTAGGCTTTTTTAAGTGCGACATAACGATATCAAGAGAAAGAAAAGAAAACAGTGTAATATATATTTTTTGTCCAGTTATTTTCAACTTTTTCCTTATCGTCAGGTTGGAATGTAACCACGCTAGTTGAACCAAAGTTTGATGCTACGCACGTGCTCACATTTAGCCAAGAGGAAAAATGCGAAGGAGGGACAGAAGAGAAAAAAAAAGTTTGGAATGGGGAAAAATGAATTTGGGTACTTGTCCTGGAAGTTTTATTTGGTGGAAGGAGAATGGAGAAAAAAAAGATGAGAAATGTGAAGACGCATTTATATATTTTTACCGAACCGTCGACTCAAGTGGTGGTAATTTAATGAGGTGAATAGAAAAGAGCTAGCGGCCAATTTTGTACACAACAACAATATGTCCTTGAATGTAACCACGCTAGTTGAACCAAAGTTTGATGCTACGCACGTGCTCACATTTAGCCAAGAGGAAAAATGCGAAGGAGGGACAGAAGAGAAAAAAAAAAGTTTGGAATGGGGAAAAATGAATTTGGGTACTTTTATTTTGGGTACTGGGAAGTTTTATTTGGTGGAAGGAGAATGGAGAAAAAAAGATGAGAAATGTGAAGACGCAGTTATATATTTTTACCGAACCGTCGACTCAAGTGGTGGTAATTTAATGAGGTGAATAGAAAAGAGCTAGCGGCCAATTTTGTACACAACAACAATATGTCCTCTCTAAATTAATTTTTTTCTTGCTGGCTCCGTACAATAAATTGTGGTGCACTTGAATGGAAACTTGGTGTACTCATGCTGCTAGAAAAAACTAATAAAGAATTGAATTACACCCGTGACAGGGAAACGGTGCCAGACTGCGATAAAAAAATGTAACGTTTTTTGTCTGTTAGACTAGAAAGGAGACGAAGCTCAGCTACTTTGTTACCTGGATAGAGCTGACGCAACGTTTCATTCTTGTGACAATGCGAAATGACTTACAAATGGGGGTATTCAACTGTAACTGATTCCAAAAAGGGTGCAGTATATTTTTTTTCAGAAGACTCCAACTCGGAAATTGTTGTCACACTGTTTAGCAGCTATTATTGGCATACTATCACTATTTTTACGGTCTAGTTACAGTGTGGACCAGGCTGAAACTGGTGTCGCCAGTGTTAATTTTGTTATTTTAACAGTATATCTTTTTCTAATCACTCATGACTCATATTGCGAAAGAAGGATCTACACTTGGGCTCTACATGAGTTACTAAACTGAAAGACCGTTGCAAAGAGAAATGTGGAGACTCCAGTATTGGAAAAAAATGTCGACCTAAATACCAACTGGATACAATTCCTCGATTAGTTACTTCATTCCTTACGATTTATTTTGCGAACAACATCGTTTTCTACTCTATTGTGATGCAAACTAAGCTGTTAATATTTATGACATCGGCAGCATATCGCAATGCAGACTTACATTTTTAAACAGTTTAAAAGCAATGTCGACTGGCGACATTGTTCCCTGGTAAATAAAAATAGCAGACTAGTTACAATTTGGAAGGTTTGTCTAAAAAACGCAGATAACGTGGCATTTTTTATCAGTTGCTAAAATGTAAAACTTTCTTTTCCGGTTTTAATAGTTGATAAGAGTAACAAAACTCTATCTGGCACCATTCTCCCTCCCACTCCNAGATAACGTGGCATTTTTTATCAGTTGCTAAAATGTAAAACTTTCTTTTCCGGTTTTAATAGTTGATAAGAGTAACAAAACTCTATCTGGCACCATTCTCCCTCCCACTCCAACCTCGGTTTTCTTGGATCCTTGGGTGGAGAAGAATTTAGACCGGTAGAGATCAAGTCAACACTGTTCTAAGTAATATGCTCGGAAGGGAACAAAAAAAATCGCGTTCTATTTTTTGGCCTAGCACAATTTCCACAATGAAAAAAAACTCAAGTTTGGCAATGTTTTCTACTGGGGTAAAAAGTGTCTGGGAGAAAGTTGTAGGAGTTTAGCTAGTCTGACGCCACCACATACCATTCTGTAATATCCGGACTGCCGCCATCATCATTTTTAGTGGTGATCGTTCCAAAAAATAATAATTTTACAGAGTTCCNACCATTCTGTAATATCCGGACTGCCGCCATCATCATTTTTAGTGGTGATCGTTCCAAAAAAATAATAATTTTACAGAGTTCCAGTCTCCTCCGGACTGACTTCTCAGACAGACGCTTTTAAAAGAGATATAACAAAAAAAATGCTTTACGAAATGTAGTATTCATGCGGGCAATTTTTGTAATGAGATTTCTTTTCGTAAAATGGAATTATCTTTTGATGGTTTTTCACAAAAATGTCAATTGTGGCATTAGCTCCAGGACAGTTCGTGCTGGTAGTTTCACAACAGCAAAAGTTATGGGTTATAAGGGACCTTTTCTTGCAGTGCCATGAACATGTTTAGGTTCCAAAGTCGAAGAATGTCAATCTTGATAAAATGTTATTCACACCTAATCCTTCATGTCCGGCATTTTTAAAGCTTTTGTAGCACGTCAAGGAAAATGAATGGATTGATTAGAGTTGACATGATATATTGGCAAGAGAACAAGTTGGATATCCGTCACTGCCATGTTAAAAGCAGACGGAAAAGGTCTGTATAAGAAGATGCAGGGATGTATGTATCTTTATAAAATATTTAGACTCAAGAAAAACCTATTGTAGTAAACAATCTAAAGGAAGACGGTGAAAGTGGAAGATGTATTACGGAGAAATGTAATTTATCTTTGTGAACTCTAAGAATGTGGATAGATGAATGCAATTATCTGAGTGTAAATGCAAGTGCAAGAATGTTTGTAGTTTGCACTACTGATGAGATAAAGAAAGGCAGAAAGCAGAGTCAAAAGTGAAAGGTTGGAGATTTACAGGCTGTTTTTTGTTTGGATAATGTATGCAATGGAAACTTCCTTTTTCTTGAGTTAAGTGAGAACAGCCAAGGGGTGAAGCTGTTGGCATTAATTACTTGTGTATCTAATTGGTGTGCTCAGTACCGTTACCGTTGACTGTACATATATGTAAATTGAAATTGTGTACTTTTTAAAAGAATTCCTGGCATGAAACGCAAATCTGTGCGTGGTAAAGGCTCGCTTTCACTTTTGCGAATGGGTTTGGGGCATCCTAGGATTCTTGGAAAAGGGTCAATGGCCTGTAGAAAGTTATGCAAAGCACTACATTTCCAACTTTTTTCCATGTAATAATGCCAAATGTAAAGAAGTAAGAGATAGACGTAGTCACTTCTTGAATTATTTGTAACGTTTAAATGAAGTCATTTTTCATTCCCAGCACTAAAAGGTTTCGCAACAAACACGAAACGCCAGTCAAACGCACGAAACTACAATTCTTGAACCTAAATCTTTAAGGTAGATCCAGTGAATTTATATCTAGTGCGGAGTGCGGATAAATGTGATGTAGTCAGGAGGTAACGGTTTTTTACGTGGGTGTGTAGGCAGATTTGATTAAGATCATGAAGTCTGTATCCATTCATGTTCGCCTACAATCTGTTGAAAAATCTCAGGAGTGCCATGATTCTATACGAATTGGGCTGGTGATGACTTGCATTATCATTGCAACACCGTTGGGAACAGCTTGAAGAAATATTGAAAATGCTCTACTATCAAACTGTTCCAAAGATTGTGGAAACGATCGCATGTTGGAATGCTATTGGCTTATATCATTTAAGTTGAAAACATTCCTTATGGGCTACAGTTAGAGGATGCGCAAATGACAAATATTGTATGATTTATGGGGAATATTGATTTTGTTTGTTGGAAATTTCTGCATAAAAGACCACTTCAGTTTTTATTTTGTTCGGTCGGAAAAACAGTTTTGCTGAAAATTATGTGAAAATTGTACCTCCATTGTGTTTCTTATTGTTTTGCAGACGTGCCAACATAAATGCAGCATCAATGGTTGGCCTCGTGTCAGAGGTTACTCAACACACTCACCATCCGGAGCAGCATCACCTTATCCTCATTCGGCTCAAGTTGTTCCAAAAGGTCACCAAGGCTTTGAGCAAGTTAAGCAAATCTGCGACACGCCGAGTGCGTCGTAAACGTGGACGACGGGAGGCTACCAGTCGGCCTGAAAAGGGTGATTCCATGTTGTGCTGCGGGCGGCGAAAGGTATTTCCAAACCTTTTCTACATTTTTTTAATTACCAAATCTTTTTGCAAACTTAGTTTATTCTTCACGCAATTAAAAACTATCCATGTGTGTTTTCAACTATCCTTAAGCCATTTCAAACTGCATGCATAATTCATAAAATTATGAAAAATGCAGAAAGATTGAGCTTGTAAGCGGAATCCAAACAGTCTGCATAAATCATAAAAAAACTTCCACTTCGCCGTTTTTAATTGCTCCTATTTACAACACTCTCATGCCTTAACGGACCATTACTGTCATGTGTCTATATCTTCTTTTTTTCTGTTCAACACGTCTCTATAATTAGTTACTTGACAAAACATCCCATGCCATAATTATTTGTAGTCCGTGTCGCTTTCTCTCTGCGTGCGTAAGTCTTATAATTACTTCCTTCCTTAAGCCATTTCAAACTGCATGCATAATTCATAAAATTATGAAAAATGCAGAAAGATTGAGCTTGTAAGCGGAATCCAAACAGTCTGCATAAATCATAAAAAACTTCCACTTCGCCTTTTTTAATTGCTCCTATTTACAACACTCTCATGCCTTAAGGGACCATTACTGTCATGTGTCTATATCTTCTTTTTTTTCTGTTCAACACGTCTCTATAATTAGTTACTTGACAAAACATCCCATGCCATAATTATTTGTAGTCCGTGTCGCTTTCTCTCTGCGTGCGTAAGTCTTATAATTACTTCCCTTCCCTCGATTTTTTTTGACATGACACGCGCGACAAGTAGTAAAAAGCTTGGCTAAGCATTAAAAAGACAAAAGAATATGGACCAAGTGTGTAGAGAAAATTTTCTCCAAGAAAATTTCTAAACTTGTATCTGTCTTGTTGAGAACTGCACAGTTTTTCCCTTCACAGACAGTCTGCTCCTTTCTTCTATCCCAAAAAATGAGTATCTTCTGCCAAAAAGGAGACAACCTAAAAACTGATGGTGTGTGCGGTCTCCAAAGGGAAAAGTGAGGAAAGGCAGTTAGCAACATCCGGCAGACATCTTCATAGTCATCATCATTAATGATTTAATCGGAAGCAAAAGCCTCTTTGGAAATGTGAGTGTAATAATAGGTAGCTTGTACAAACTTGTGTACTTTTCGGTAGGTGAAATGTTGTTGGTTGTCTTTTGTGAAAAGGGTTCTTCTTCTGGTATTGGTGATGCTGGGGAGAAATAATATTTGTCTGGGGTTTGGTTTGCTGACTAGGCAGACAACACACTGGAAGGACGTGACTTTTGAGAAAAACCACAGAAAAGCTTGTGCCAGATAGTAATAAAATGATAGAAAGTAGGGATCCGGAAGCTGGTTCAATGTTCTTACATGGTTTATTCAAAACTACAAGAGAAAAGCTGAAAGTGACAAGGAAAGGATAAAAGAAAATGAGCAAATCATTGAGGACTTTCACCCAAAAGAAACAACAGAAAAAAAGCTTTCTCCTATTATAGATGGGAAAGCATTTGGGAAAGTATCCGGATGGTGTCCGCCTCTAGTGGAGAAATATGAGAGAAGTTTGAGACTGCCCTCTTTTGTTTTTAAAACACAGTGGGTATTCTTTTTCTGGTCATAAATTCCTTTTGACGAGATATACAAAAAACAACAGCAAAAAGATGGTATTTTGTGTGTAGTCGTTAACTTTTACTAGGTCTCTTGGGGTGGCCGAGTTCAATGTACAATTTGCATGCAAAATTGCCTCATGAGAGAGTAAAAACAATAGACTATGGGGAAAGGAGGCGGGGTAGAGGGAAAGAAATATATAAATGCCCATTCAGCTCCTATAGCCATACAATCTCCTTTTTATAACGACTTGTCATCATGAATTACTTCGCAAAACAAACAAAATGGGTTATCTAGAGGTTATTTTTTCAATGATGTGGGTACAAGAGTAAAAAGCGATAGAAAACTAAACAACGAACGGGTCGCGTATATTTTTTTTTCATGCATTTAAAAAACGGATGTTGTAGGAGGCAGAAATGTATTCCATTAATTTCCAAGTAGCCTATTTATTCCAGTTTTCGTCGGTATGATGGGTATATCAAAATAACGTTATGTTTTTAGGCGATTCGCTCTTCCTCCGCCCTAGCCAAATAAATGGCCATGTTCATAAAAAAACTAATAACTAGTGCTATACCGCCATAATATCCGTGACTGTCGAGAATTTTAACGATTCCTAATTGCACCACTTGCTATCTCAAAAAGCTAGTAATATGATCTGACGAGTTGTTTCTAGTCTATCTCGTGAAAAACAAAACAGTCAATTTGGTTTTACGATATGACAATGCCATTTCACTAGACTACACACACATTCCTGTATTTTTAGCATATGACCAAAAACACCAGATTTTGAAGAGCTCAAGATTTTGCCAATAAAGGTATGTGTCTGAGTTTTAATTAGACATTTTAGGGGAATAGACAAGGTACAATTTTCTTATGTTTCAACTACAACTGAGCGTCTATAGACTCTATTTTAATACGAACATTGACTTTCTTTTCCATATTGCCGTTTTTATACACACATCCAGTCGATTACAACTTCCATCAACATTTTCATGGCAGTAACTAAACCAACGTCGGCGTAAATGAAGTAGAGTAGTCCACCGAGGGTCATAGCACTAAGACCATAAACAGCGGCAAGGGCAATCTTGGGAATAAGGGGACCGAACACTGATGGACGAACGTAGTCGACAACAATAGCTTCAATGCCCCTGAAAAACAAAGTACGTTATCAAAATTAGCACAAGTAATGTCACAGAATACAACAATGGTAAACAGGCTTTTGCTTACCAGTGTGAATGAAGCGTAAGACCAAAGGCAATTAAGTATTCGATCGGTTGAGATGGAATTATAACTGCTAACGGCTATCAAAGGTACAAGGATACCACTTAAAATACGTTCTGCTGTCCACAAAGTTACATGGTCCCCTGATGAATGTCGCTTTGAAACTATAGTTGTTGACCGGGTGCTGCTACTACTACTGATCAATGATGGTTGTACAGGTCTTGTCCATTTGGAGAAGTCTCGGTTGAATGAGGGTGTGCACATTACAGAACCTAAAATATTTAAAACACAATTTTAAAATAGTCTACTCGTAAAGTAATCACTACTTACATATTTCAATCAAGCAATTTACCAGTAATTGTGTTGTTGTTAACACAAACTGCGTTTGCACTGCGACATGCTGCTAAAGCCTGGGGAAAGGCTCGCATCATGACGCTTTGGTTCTGGAAGGCTCTTCCGACTAAAAAATACATTGCGCTGTATCAGGTGGAGATCACCTCCAAAAACAATTAGTTAACTATTCAAATCCTCTTTTAGTCGGATGTTGCAAGATTTTACAAAAACACACTCTGAAGAAAAACAATCGGTCAGCTGCGGCTGCTATGCTGTTTAGTGTTCAGTGGTTGGGTTTGGGTTTAGAGAGTACACAGCAAGACCACCATTGAACCACGCACTACATCCAGTGCTGGGGTATGTTGAGACAAACCCGCGGAACCCCGATCGATCGTGATGCTTTGCTAGTGAAACTCAAACTGGGCTCGGCTCTTTACCGAGATCTTCGTTTGTCTTTTCTCCGAGCATTTTTTTCATGTAGAAAGTGCTCAATCTCGCATGCTCGAAAACTAGAAACTTGAGCCAAATCCATATCGGAATTTCAAATCATTACACATTAGGTTTGAAATATTATCTTTTGTTTATAAGAAAAATTGGTACTTGGTACAAAAACGAACAAGAAAGAAAAGAATAGCAGAAAGTCACGCAAAGTTTTTGCAGGGAAAGTTGAGACTTTTTACCGGCCGAACAGTTCACTATCAGACCAGGACCAGACTAATGTGGCGATGACAGAAAACCAGGAAAGTCTTTTTTAAACGGTAATTTCTCTTCAGAACGTTTTCGTTAGTTTCTAATTTCGGAGTTTGCTACAACCTTTGTGATTCCCAACCACCTCCATCTATCCAAGTTTTCCGGAAGGCTCACGCACATTGTGTGTGACTTTCTCTTTTCTACTTCCTCTACCATGTGGCCTTCCGTGCGTTTTTCAGGGATTATCTTTCCCTGACTTTCTCCAAACGTGTAGCTCTTGTTCCTGTATATGTCCGTCTAGCAGAGCCGCTTTTGTTTGTCCCTGTGCATTTCCTATTTTAGCAGTTTTCTCCGTTTATCTCAATAGAAGTGGATGTGAGAGATAGGGAAAGCAAGAGGGCATGCTACTACACTGAAACATAATGTGTGTACATATAATCTTGTAACGTTACATTCATCTTGACTGAGGCAGACCAAAAGAGATTGTGAAATGGTATCATGGGCCAAAAACCAATAGCAGGATCTAGCAAGGGAAATCAGTAGACCAAAGAAGGAAAAGAGAGTATTAAAGATACAAAAAAGAACTTTCCCATATAAAATTCGTCCCCCCTTGTGAGTATGTGTAGTTTATAAGAATGTATATTTTGATAGGGGAAATGCCAGAGAGGTCGTTGTTCTCAGCGTTTCCAAACGAATCTGCTGGACGTGTGTAGTCTTCTTTCAACTTTTCCTAGGGTAGTTGGATGCTTTATGTGTGTACACAAAACTGCAGTTTTCTCTCTCCCTCTCGTCCAAAATATGTATAGGTATATAAAAACCTACAATCCTGATAGAAGAGAAAAAACGAGACTATTTTTATACTAAAAACCTGTAAAACAGACCATGTAACTTTTTCATGCCGAACTTTTCCGGTTTGCAGAATCATCAGAGTAGTAAAACTGTATAGTGTGTAGACAGCAATAGAATATAAGTTTTATTGGCATTTTGGGTTTGGCCGAGAGAATGACAAGGAATTTTTGATTATCTTGACAATTGAATCCAGTTGTATGTTTTTGCTGGAAAACGCAATGAATTAAACAAGAGTAATAGCGAGATTACATATTATTTAAGTGTACATTGAACGTGTATCAGGACTAAGAGG